>PVIR01015921.1:0-37430 GCA_004026965.1 Petromus typicus
GAAGCTGTATAATTCGTAAAATATACACAAAGTGATACAATATTATTTGCAAATAAGACTGTGATAGGTTAAAGATGAATGTCATGAAAGGTAAATAACTACACACTTCAAAACAAAACAGAGGTAGGATTAATGGGATGATAGTGGAGATAAAAAGGAATTGTCAATACTCAAAGGAAGGCACGAAAAGTAAAAAGGGAACAGTCTACAACCATTGGAAAGTAACCTACATGTTTCTAAGGATCACTGGATCAAAGAACAAATGACAGGAGAAATTAGAAAACATTCTGAATTGATTGAACAGGAAAGGCAATATCACAGTTTGTGAGAGATCATTTAAAAAGTACTGAGGGGATTTTATATAATTAAATACTTAGAAAGAAAGATCTCGAATCAGTGACTGGAACATCCACTTTAAGAAACTTAAAGGCAAAGTATGGAGAAAGAAAGAAAGATGGAGTAGAATTCAGTGGCACAGAAAGCAGAAAACGATGTGCCTACATCTGTATCCATAGCCAATGAAATAAAAAGCCGATTCTTTGAAAAGATCAGTAAAATGCATAGCCTCCAACCAGTCTTGTTGGAAAATAAAGATGACCTACATTATCAATATCAGCTGTATGTGCATTTAAAAACTGAAAGCATAGTTAAAAACCTTCACAGAAAGTCTTCAGAGGGCTCAAGTGGCTTCAGTGGTGAATTCTACCAAATACCTAAGGGAGAGGTGACATCAATTCTTCAGAAAGTCTTCAGAACATGGAGAAACGGAGAAAGCCACCATCAGTGTCTGCTGTCTGGGGGAGGAAGGAGACAAGGGACCCAGAGGCTGTAACTGGCCTACTGGCAAAGCATGTCTAGCTCAGACTTGAACCCAAATTACTCCCCCTGAGGAGTCAGCTCACCATCATAAGAAGAGACCTGAGCACAGGGACTGGGTTTTTAAAAGGCCTACACTCTGCAGGTCAACACATGTCTGATGTGTAACCTGTGGCTGTATAGTAGAAAGCATGGGAGGGAGTGGTTTAAATTCATCAGATTTAGTATCTGATCCAAACCATGAAACAAACCTATACATAGCTATAAACGAAGAAAATGGATCCACAAAGACAGTGGCTTACTTGCCTCTGGCCACACAGCAAGTGGCAGAGGTAGGATTAGAATCCAGCTTTCTCTGACCTCAGGGCTCACACATCTGAGTGAATTTGGTCTTTCCCTGGGCCCTTGCCCCTGGGGGTGAAGGTGCTAAGGAAGACTACCCTCAAGGGCCAGCCCCGAAGGCACAGTTTTAATATGCCAGGTTCACAAGCACAATCCATTCTAAGCCCCAACAACATTGTGAGGAATGAGATGAAGTTATTTTGTTTATTTCATGAGCATCCATACATACACACAAGATGGATATATATACTTCCTAGTATTTGAGAGTTTTGCAGTAGTTGCTTTGAAACATTCAGGAGCACAGAGAACAGGTGTAATCAAGTCTGCAAGATACCTTTGACTCAAAAAATCCAAAGTATGATCAGAAGTTTTTCTTGGCCTACAGGGAAGTATAAGCAAAGTGGTGACTACTCCTCGTTTGCGTTTTTAAGAACCGCACAGGCATCCAGGCAGCTGGTCTCTGACTTCAAACATCCCCCTCTGTTGATAACAAGGCCATCAGATGGCACCCTTGACTGAGTGTTTATTGGTCACCTCCCTTAGCTGAGCTTTTCTCAAGAGTTCAAACAGGTTTGCATTTCAAGAGAGACCGCGTCACTTGTACGCTCCTGTGAACACACTGACCTTCTCTGGATTGTGGCCAGGGCTGTGTGCATTTTCTCCCTGTACCACTTGTACTTCTCCTTGGTGATATTGACATGGACCAAGCTCCCATCTTTCCAGGGAGCGTGGACAAACTTGCTGCAATATTTTGCATGGACTGTTTTCATATTGGTCTCCTAGGGGAAGAAGAAAAAAGCCACTGAGAAACTAAAGAAGTCTCCAGGATGGCATTCCGCCTCACCTTATTTATACAGTTCTTGGCCCTCATTCCCACAATAGGATCATTCAACTCCTGCCCCACAGGGAGCCCTGTGTGAGGTGTGCATAACAGTCAGAAAGACAGGTGTGGTCTTGTCCATGCCCAGAAAATTCCAGCAGGAGGGAAGCAGAGAGGGAGAGGGAGAGAGACAATCAGAATGTCCTTGCAGAGAAGAAAGCTTCACAGAGTCAGGGAGACCACCCTGGAGGTGGGACTGAGACTCACATATAGCCTTTTCTTTTATTATTTCCAGCTGAAAATAGAGCAAAATAGCCAAGAACCTCATCTGAGATCTAAGCATGTTTTGCAGACCTGGTCCAAGGACAGAGCTCCTGCTGCTCCTCGTCCAGGGTCCAGGAGCACAGTCCATAAACAGAGACCCCAAGCCCTGCCTGTGTGAAGCTCATATTAACAGGAGAAGGGCCGGAGGGAAGACGACGCAGAACAGGGCAGGGCAGATGACAAAGAGCACTACGGGGGACAACAAGGCAAGGAAGGAAAATGATGCTGAGGAAAGGGGACAAGATAAATCTAAAGTAGAAACAGACCTGGAAGGAAGGCATATGGCTGCATGGAGTGGTGACCCAACCTCCAGAGGCCTCAAGCCTCATTTTCTCACAAGTGAAACGAGAGGGCACATTTTACCCTCCACATAAAGAAATACTAACTTTTGACTCATAATGCTAATATTTGCAGTACATTAAAGGTATCATTCTACTGAGTGTCTTCCTACCATCTAGGTATTGTGCTCAGGCATGTATCTTTAAATTTCCATTTCATAGCACTCATTTTACAGATATAAAGAAAATTTCGGTGGGGTCCAGTCCAATAGGATCCTAGGGAGCCCAAACAATCCATATATTTAACAGGTGAAATTTCTTCCTATTTCATACATGTCATAATTTTAGGAGTAAACCCAATTTAGGACCAGTAGCCTTATTAAGTATGAAATTTTCCCTTTTCAACAATATCTGTGAAAGACAATAACTATACTATATAATTCTCAACCTTTACCATATTATCATTCATTAACATAAGAAATTTAGTTTAAAATAACCTTTTTATAAGCCACATTCTTCAAATTTACAGTTTAATTTACATTTGTCAGACAGAAAACAAATCAAAGTAAGCTAGCCCTCGGTCTGCCACTTTGGCAAGAGTCTGCAGTAGGCTATGTCCAAATTGACCAAGATTAATATTTTTAAATCACCAGGGTCTAATGCATTTTAAAATGAAAATTGAGTTATGTGTGACTTCCTGAACATTACTGAATAATGTCCACAGAACTAGAGAAGAGTGCTGGGGTGGGAACCTGCAAATGAGATTATCCTGCACTGTGGCGGTCGCTCTGCATCCTGGGATATGCTGGGAAATAAGTCTTGGGTCAATTCTGCATTTTTCTAATTCAATTTTTATATTGTTCTGCCGCAGTTCATTGTGAATGTGCAGGAGGAAGAAGGCAAGAATACAATGTGGAGAGAGAGGACTAGAACTCAAGAGCATGAGATCGGCCAAGGGCCAGGAGTTTCCTCTTATTGTATCCAGAGACATCTTTGTAATGATCCCCATCCTGGACTCCAGTCTTTGTGAATAAATACACCCAATGGTTTTGTGTCTGGGGAGGTGCTAGGCTCTTCCCTATGACCTCCACAGGTCATGCTTTTTGGCTCCTACTTTGTAATATGGCATTGTAATATGTGGTTACTGGGGATCAAACTCAGAACCTTGCCCTTGCCAGGCAGAGGCTGGAATCACTGAGCTAAATCCCTGGCCCCTGTTGCATTTCTCTGAGACAGGGTCTTGCTATGTAGTTCAGGCTGGCCTTGAACTCACTGTGTAGCCCACTCAGGCCTCAGACTCACGGTGGTCCTCCTACCTCAATCTCCTAGGTGCTGGGATTATAAGCACACATCTCCAAGCCTGGCATTTTCTACCTTCTCAAAGAGCTTTCCTTTAGTTTTACAAATCCAGAATATTCATTTGGTCCTGATTTTCTGTTTCACATGGTGACATTTCTCAATCTTTCTGCACCTCCAGTGTCTTGTGTTGTCTGTTGTACAAATGGATGTTTCTCAAAGTGCAGCTCTGGGCCAGCAGCTACAATGTGATGTGGGGACAGTCACTGGCGGTGGCTTGAATGTGAAGAGTCTTCACCACATTGAACATGGTGCCTGCTGTGGCTGTGCTGGGAACTGGCTCCTTTAAGAGATGACTAGGTCACTAGGAGGAATGAAACTTTATCTTGCACAAGGGAATTTGGTCTCTCAGAATGAGATCAGTTACCCCTAGATTGGTTGTTATAAAGTAGGTCAGGGCCGGGGAGTTAGCTCAGTGGTTCCGGCGCCTGTCTTGCAGGGGCAGGGACCCGGGTTCGATTCCCCGGTAACCACATAACAATACTGGGTGTGGAGACCCACACCCAGCACCAACCAGTACCACATACCACAGTGCCGGGCGTGGTGGCTCACGCCTGTAATCCCAGCACTCGGGAGGCAGAGGCAGGAGGATTGTGATGTGAGTTTGAGGCTGAGCTCAGGGCCAGCCTAAACCACAAAAGGGAGACCCTGTCTCAAAAAACCTAAAAAAAAAATAAATAAATAAAATAAAGTAGGTCAGCCTCTCCCTGTCTCTCAGTCTCTGTCTCTGTCTCTCTCTTTCTCTTTCTTTCTCTCACACACGCACACTCAGTCTTCTACCCAAGCCCACTTTCCTCTTACTTTTCAGCCATGAGTTGGTATAGTATGAGGTCCTCACCACAAGCCAAGCAGATGCTAACACTGGGCTCAGTGACTTGTGACCTGCCCTGGTAGATGCAGGGTATTGTACCAGGGTATTGTACCAGGTTGTGAGCTATACCAACATTTTTTATTTACAAATGTCCCAGTCTCAGGTGTTTTGTCATAGCAACATAAAATGGACTAAGGTATTAATCACATAAAGCTGGGGCCTCAGTTCAGACCACCTGATGGATGTACATGATTCTGGAGTCTGGAAGCCACTGCTACTGAGCACACTAGTGGGAGTCAGCTTCACACAAGAGGTTTGTTTTGTGGGACCACTGGCACAAGGGAACTACTGCTTTCAAGGTTTTCAATAGACATGGCATCCACTGCCATCACCCTTTGGGGAAACTGATTTTTACATTAATTGAGAATTGACTATAACACTGATGGGTGCTGGTTCAAATGATGCACTTTTAAGATTGTTAATTCAAGAGGGCTATAGAAATGCCTGATTGTAGAATATTCACCATTGGTTTCTCCCTTCCACTGAACATGTGGGGAAGGGCCTCCTTTTTCTTTCTTTCTCTCTCTCTCTCTCTCTCTTTGTTTTTGTTTTGGGTTTTTTTTTTTTTTTTTTTTTTTTTTTTTTTTGAGACCAGGTCACACTTTTCACATCACAGCAATCCT
This sequence comes from Petromus typicus, assembly GCA_004026965.1. NCBI lineage: Eukaryota > Metazoa > Chordata > Mammalia > Rodentia > Petromuridae > Petromus > Petromus typicus. The sequence goes on from PVIR01015921.1 coordinate 5,431, forward strand.
CCTGCCTCTGCCTCCTGAGTGCTGGGATTACAGGCGTGAGTCACCACATCCGGCACTGTGGTATGTGGTACTGGTTGCCTCTGGGCGTGAGTCTCCATGCCCAGTATTGTATGTGTTTAACCGGGTATCGAACCCTGGTCCTTGCGCTTGCAAGACAGGTGCTGGAACCACTGAGCTAAATCCCCGGCCCCCGGAAGGGCCTCTCTTTTGACACAATGCTGAGTAACTTAGGAAATCACAGTGCCTGTATTTCTACAGACAGGCCAACAGCTTCTCTGTGACTCACTCACATCCCATGTTATGCCTAGGAAATGGCTTCAATGTGTCCTCAAAAGGTTGGTGCGTGGCTGCTTCGTCCCTACTGTTGCAAGATCAAGAAATGGTTGATCCTTGAAAGGTGGGGCTATTGGAAAGTTGGGGGCAGCACCTGGGGAAGACTCATGCTGGTCTTGCACAGTGAGTTCTCACAAGAGAGACACCAGGGCATGCACTCGCCAGTCTCATTTGCACATGACCAATTCAGTCAAGGGGCCCAGGCCAGAGGCCCACAGACAGGGTGGCCTGATCATGGACTTTCCACCAGCTAAGCCGTGAGCTAAATAAACCTTTTTTTTTAGTAAAGTAACCAGGCTCTGGTATTCTGTTATAGCAACACAGAACAGACTAGAAACCACTTCCAAAGGAGCTCCACACTCAAAGGTAGCATTTAAAGACCAAAGAGCAAAGCAGAAGGAAGACCCTATTTTCCTCCCTGCTGTCTTTCAGTGTGGCCCTGCTCTTGCCTTCTGATCCGAGGGAGGCTCCACCCACCACCCACCCTCCCAGAGTCCTCTCTACCTACCGCACTGGTCTGCACAGACTCGTCCTCAGGCTTGGCTTTTATGTCAATGACTCCATCTGCATGGTGGAAGGAGCATTCAGCAAGGACATCATAAAACGCCAGCTTCTGGGCCTTAAGGCCATATTTCTGAAGCCACTTCTCAGAGTCCCAGGTGTCTTCTGGGTTGAGCTCATTCTGGACAGAAGTTGCCCCTGACTCTGTTGAGGAATCAGAGTTCATCAGCCATTGATACTGCCCAAGCCATTCATACCACACTCCAAGCCTTGTGCTGACCTAGCTAGGCATGTTTGCCAAGGCTGTGAGCAAGAAGAACAATAAGCCTGAAATCAGAAGCCCTGACTCTCACAGATTAGTTCAGCCCAGGTGAGTGAGTCACCTCTTTGGCCTCTCTGGGCGCCGCAGACAGCTTCACCTTCAGTGGATGTCGTGTCTGCTCGGCCTTCCTCAGCAGCAGGCAGCAGTTTTGTGGGAAGAACCACACGCAAGTGCTCGACAATGGAGGGGAGAGAAGTAGGGTGCACCGCCCACGAGGATGTGTCGTCACTCAGCCCTCAGCTCCACGGACTCAGAAACCTTACCCTTCTGTCCAGAACCCAGAGCTGTCTCGAGGACAGCTCCCCTTAGGTTCCCGGGTTAAGGCAGAGCCAGATGCTGATGGTCCACGTACAGTCTCTAGCTTTCGGCACAGCCCTCGGTGTTTCCCACAGGTTGCTGTACAGTCTGCCCCAGTGGATGCAGGGCGTTGTACCAGGAGCCATCGTGGGCACCAAAATCTGCAGACGCTTAATTCCCTTGTATGAAATGGTGTGGTATTTACATAGAATTTATGCACCTTCTCCTGTGTGCTTTAAAAAAGTCTCTCGATGACTTATATCTACAACATAAACTCTGGGTAAATAGTTGTTACATTGTATCATTTAGGGAATGATTTTTTTAAAAAATATTAAGTCTGTACCTCTTTAGTACAGACACAGTTTTCCCCACAGATTTTCAATCCCTATTTGGTTGAATCCTCAGATGTAAAACCCGAGAGTACAGAGCATTGACTGTAATTAAAAACTAGCAATCAACATAAGGGAAATAAAATATTGCTATCATCCACGTACTCCTCATGGTATTTTAGGGCTGTATAATTAGAATATGATGTGCAGAGACAAAACTAATCTTTTGAAACCATTTATTTCTCAGTAGTACATAAACGAGCTGCCATCAATGTTTCCTGTGAGCCACGGCCTTGCCTCTAAACAGGACACCTTTGAAAGGATCCATTCAAAACACACTGGGGCTGGAACTTAGGAAGAAATATTTCAGCTTTTGAACTTTAAATCAATACGGCCTGAGAAGCTGCCATGAGCGCCGTGCAGAATGACTACAGATGGTTTCCGAGGAATCGCATGGGGTCCTCCCAGCCTGCCTTCCAGGGGCTCAGGCCAGAGGCTCCCACAGCTCCTCATCCCTGAAGTTCTCTAGAAAGTTCTCCTGCGTCCCAAGGAAACAGCAAAAAGTAAGAAGCTATTTTTGTCAGCGAGAAACTTTCTATGACTACATTTCCTCAATTATTAGTAAATACTAAGTTTTTCCTGTTTAGGGAGGTATTTTTCTTTCTCCTCTTTTCCTGGCCAGTAGGTGTAAAGTGGTAGGACATAAGTTTTTATTCCATTACCCCCATAGTAACACGCATGCTTCTGGTTTTCCTGGCTTGACAAGAAAAAGACAAGAGCCCTTTGTTGAATGTAAGTTCCAGGAGGCCATAAAAGAGCTTCCCATGAACACAGGCGAACTGATGCCCGAGAAGGTTTCCAAAGGAACGGAGACTAACTCGGAGCTCCCAGCTTCACCCGGGGCCGAAGAGTGGGGCCTCTGGAGGACACAGACTATGCTCCCCTTCACCATCGAAAAGGGGTTCAGGTAAAGACCCCCAAACAGTTTGGACTTTCAAAAAGGAAAGCAGTGGCAGCAAAGTAATCACAAACCAGGAGCAAGGAGCTCTAAAGCTAAAGAAAGCAGGAAAGAAAGAAATCTTTTCCATTTCAGTGCTAACGACACCAATTAGTGGCTGAGCCTTGTTTTCCCCAGGAGGAGAGGGGAAGGACGTCGTCTGTTCATTAGCGTCGCTCTCGGAGGGTCTTTCCATTCCCCTGCAGTCATTTTAATTAAAAGTGTTGCGTGGATTCGCACCCACTGAGCCTTCATTACTACAGAGGTGTGAGCTCACGCCCGTAACATGGCTTTCCTGTTCCACTTGACAGATTGTGAAAGGTTTTCTTTCAGTGAAGAGCAAGGGAAGCAGATGGCAGAGTGCATCTGCACCCCCAGAATTTACTTGCCTGGTCCTGTCCACCCTCTTTATCAGCCCCTGGATGTTTTTCAAGGAATAAATCTTCCTGGCCCATGCCTTTTAAATTCACCACTGCTGTACCGAAGTCCACAGCAAAATGATACACATGGCATAGTGTAGCCATATCTACTCTCTTTCCCACACCTTTCCCTCAGCTTCAAAATCCAGCACCCTAAAGGCATCCACCCATCAGAAATCTACCACCTCACACCTGCCTCCTCCTCCTCCTCCTCTGGAAGTTTCATCTGGCGCCACATTCCTGCCATGCCAGGTTACTGTGTCTTTCAAGAGAACTCTCAGCACATGAATAAACTAGACTTGTGGAGTGATGTTTCCACAGCAGGTCCCACAGATACTCTCCACTGCTTCCCGAAGCTGGGGCTCAGACAGGGGACCCTTAGGCAAAAAGCCTGGGGAGCATGAAATACAGTTCCAACGGGTCCATCACAGATGATCCCTAAGCCTCCCTTCAGAGAGTGAACATAGGCTGACTCCCAGCAGGGCCTCAGAGCTACTTGGTCCCCATCTTTCTGCACCGGACCACGTGGAAGGATTGGGGTTTAGAGAGCAGAGCTTGGTTTACATTGGCCCACATCCCTATAAGTCACAGTTGTCACGAAACCCTGAGCAGACCCTTGGCCACCACAGGGGAAAGGTTTACAGGAAGAGGATCCTATGGGTTATTTGAAAAGGAAGATAGAAAGAAAGGAGGGAAAGAGAAAGAGAGGAAGGGAAGGAAAGAATGAAGCAAGAAAGGAGGGAGATGAGAACGAAAACAGAACTGAGGACAGCTGGGAAGGGAGGCAAAAGACAGCCACCACCAGCAAAAGAAACCAGGTCCCGCTGCTACAGACAGGGCGAGTTTTCAGCCACACGAGCCAGCACAGCAGATGGTGGCTGCAGGGCCAGGGGTCCTCTGAAGGGGCAGCGAAGCCTGTGCTGCTGAGGCCCAGGGGACAGGTGGTGACAAAGTCGGGTGAGAGCGCGGCTGGTCCCAGAACAGTTACAGAGTCTGCTGGGCTTGTGGCCTGGTGTTTTCTGTGCTGAGGCCACGTGCCCAGCATGGCAGTCCCAGCAGGATGACAGAGACTGAGGATGGAAACCCGCAACGTTGTACAGAATGGGCCCGCTCTAGAGACTGCAGCAAATGCTCTTAGAAGTGACCCAGGCTCGCTGCCATTAGGGTCAAGGCCCAGTGACGGATCTGCACTCGAATGTTGAGTCTGTGACTGGGTTCAAATGTACAGCGGGTCGTATCCTGGGGAAGCCTATTAAAAAAACCTAACAGGAGAGTGAATTGTAAGTGCTCTGTCCCCTGGAATTTTGAAAAATCATATTTATTCCCTCTTGTCCAGGTTGTAAAATCAGGGTAGAATCTCTGCTGTAAGTAAGAGCTCTGTTGCTTATTCAACTGTGTATAAATCAGTGGGAAACATGATTCCAATCCCGAGTTCCTGTTGACTTCAAGAGGGGGTGGGAGGACAGAAAACGAAGTAAAAAGTGGTTTAAAAAAAAAGCAACAGATGTCGGAATAAAGAACATCAAGCTCCAGGAAGGAAGAGAACACAGGAACACGGAAGAGGCACTCATGTCCTTTCAAAGCCATCGTTCTGCATTTCCCTTCTGCCCCATAATTCTCAAAGAACGAAATTTTTAAAAATTACTTGGATGAGGCAGCTGCGCGAAGAATTTCTGAACTCTTCAACACCTGCCGCTATCTGCTGAGAAAAAGCAGTGATAGAGCTGCGGATTTAGCTCAGTGTTTTGCAAGCGCAAGGACCCGGGATTCAATCCCCAGAAACCACATACAATGCTCAGTGTGGGGATTTACGCCCGCCAGCAATCAGTGCCACATACCACAGTGCCGGGCGTGGTGGCTCACACCTGTAATCCCAGCACTGGGGAGGCAGAGGCAGGAGGATTGCTGTGAGTTTGAGGCTGAGTTTAGGGCCAGCCTGAATTACAAAGTGAGACCCTGTCTGAAAAAAAAGCAGTGGTAGTCATTTTAATTTAGTGATAAACCTTCTTGAAGAGAGAAGAAACCACAAAGGGGGCGTGGACAACAGAAAAACTGTAAAAACCAAGTTTTAATGCGGATATATCTAAGAGGCTATTTAAAATAAATTGATCATAGTTGAGGATTGGTGAGGTAGCCATCAAATTTTACATGGCACAATCACTTTTTTTTTTTGAGACATGGTCTCGCTTTGTAGTCCAGGCTGGCCCAGAGTTCAATATGTAGCCCAGTGAGCCTCCAACTCACAGAAATCCTCATGCCTCTGCTTCCTGAGTGCTGGGATTATAGGCGTGAGCCACCACGCCCAGTACTATATTATATGGTACTGATTGCTAGTGGGAGTGAGTCTCCATGCTCATCATTGTTGTACTGAGTTATGGGGATTGAACCCAGGACCTTGCACTTGTAAGGCTGACGCTGGAACCACTGAGCTAAATCCTCAGCCCCCACCACTTCTTTTCAATTAGCCATAATGTATCGAGATAAATACAGACTGTTCTGAAGGTGTATGATACAAAATGGAACAACAGAAAGGAGGAAGTGACAAGGGATTAACAGAGTTTGGAAAATTTAGGCTGAAAGATCTGAAATGTATGTGGTCAATAGTGAGAGTCCAGTTATTGGCCTTTTAATTGTTTAATTATAAGAGCCTTTTTCAGGCCAGGGATTTAGCTCAGTGGTTCTGGTGTCTGCCTGGCAATCACAAGGTCCTGAGTTCGATCCCCAGTAATCACATACCACAATGCCAGGCATGGTGGCTCATGTCTGTAATCCCCAGCACTCAGGAGGCAGAGGCAGGAGGATTGCTCTGAGTTCCAGGCTGGCCTGGACTACTCAAGTCTCAGAGAGTCTTTTGTATTTCTTTGGGTGCAGTTTATGGGATGTCCTTTTACTTTCTTGAGAGTGCCCACTGAAGCCTAAAACTTTGCAAATTTTTTGAAGTCCAATTTATCTATTTTTTTCCTTGGTTTTCTTTCTTTAACTGTCACAACCAAGAATTATAGCCAGCTTAATATCATGAATATCCGCACTTTGGCTTTTATCTCAAAGTTCCACTGGAGCTTTATATCTTACTTTAAGGTCTTTGATCCATTTAGAGTTAAATTTTTGCTTACGATATGAGGTAGGAAGCTAACTGCATATGTGGGGGTTGATATTCAGTTGTCCCTACAGCATTTAATCACAAATTATTCTTTCCTCAATGAAGTGTCTTGGTGCAAAATCAATCAACAGTAAATGTTTGGGTCTAATTCTGTCAACCTTCTTCCAGTGTTCTATACACCAAGCATAGTCTATCCCAGTATTTCACTGTCTTCATTACTATAACTGTGATTTTGAAAATAGGAAGTGTATGTTTTCCAACATTGTTGTTCTCAAAGACTTTGTGGCTATTCTGTGCCCCCTGCATTTCCATATGAATTTACAAACAGCTAGTAAATTTCTGCCAAATATCCAGTGGGATTTTGTAGGGTCATGTTGACTATACAGGTTAATCTGGGAAGTGTGACCTTATAAACAACAGTAGGTCTTCACAAACATGGGGGTCTTCCTTTTCTTAAGGGCTTATTAAGTTCAGTGTTGTTCTTTAAATAATTTTTAGCATACCAGACTTATACTTCTTTTGCTGAATTTATTCCTAATATTTACATTTTTATTTTAATCTCTGATTCAATTATAAATATAGTTGTTTTCTTAATTTTATTTTCAGACTGTCCATTGCTATTATATGGAAATATAACTGATTATTTATTAATCTTCTATTCTGCAACCATGCTGAACTCATTCTCTCTAAAACCTTCACTGAGGAAACCCATAGATTCTATGTAAACCACTATGTGGTTCACAAATGCAATACTTATTTTCCAGTGTAGATACTTTTAATCCTTTCTCTTTATCAGTTGTACTGGCTTAAATATTTAGTGGCTATTCAGTGAGGTTGTCTTTTAAGTCAGACAAGAGAAAAAAACTTACAAAGAAAAATCAGATCTATTCTGTTTTCATATTTACTTGTGTAGATGTCTTTTTTGCTGCTCTTTATTTCTTCATGCATATTCATAGTGTTATCTGATATGTTTTCACTCTGTGCTGCAGGACTTCCTTTAATATTTATTGTGGGATATGTTTGTTAGATCTGAAGTCTCTCAGATTGGTTTATATTAATTTCTCATTTTTTAAGTGGCAGCTTTGGTGGATAGTAAATTCTTTTCCTATTAGCACTTTGACTCCTTCATCTCTATATGTTCTGATTTCCTTTGTTTCTTTTCCAAAATCAACTCTGAATCAGATTAATAATACTTTATCTATGAGTGACTTCTCACTTACTACTTTTAAAATTCTGTCTTCAGTAATGTTAAGTGAAGTAAGTCAGACACATGAGCTTAAATACCACATGGTTTCCCTTATATGAAACACTCCAAATAATTTAAAGAGCAAATAAAAAATAGGTGATAGGAAACAAGTAGATAGATCTTTACAGCTGGGAAGAGGAATAGGAAACAGAGGGCACAGAGAGGGAGAGGAGGGGAAGAAGAACTACAAGAATTAAAGTGTGTCGTGTACATTTGCCAACTCTCCACAATGAATGTACCCCTTATATACTTCAAATATACTAAAAAAAATAGCTGAATCTCAAAATTTAAATGAAATTATCTTTGTCTTTTGATTGCTGCATTACAGTGTATCTTAGGAGAGACCTCTTTTAACATATCCTACTTAGCGGCATTTAACTTCTTTCATGAGTAAATTAATGTTTTCCTCAAATGTGGGAAGTTTTTAGCCATCATGTCTTCACATACTCTTTCATCTTTCCTCTCTGCCCCATCCTTCCAGGGCTTCCACTGCTCATATGTCGGCACGGTTGTGATGTTCCATAGGTCTCTGAAACTCCACCTCTTTTTCTTCATTCTTTCTTAACTTTGTTCCTCAAACTAAGTAATTCCAATTGACCTAAACTTTTAATGTCTCATTCTTCTACTTCGTCAAACATAGTGCTGTACCCATCTGGTGAGTTCTTCATTTCAGATTTTTTTCTTTTTGACTCTAGAATTTCTGTTTGGCTCTCTTTTTAAGAAAAATTCTCTCTCATTATTGCTATTATTTATTTGGTGAGATGGTACTGTTATACTTTTACCTTTAGTTCTTTAGACATAGCTTTTCCTTTATATCATATATATAGTGCGTCTTATTTGACATGTTTACATAGTAAGAAAACATCCAGACTTTCTCACTGGCAGTTTTTATTGATTGCCTGTTTCCTGTGTATGGTCCTACTTTCTTGTTTTCTTATAAACCTCAAAACTTTTTGTTTTGGACATTTTAAATAGCAAAATATGACAATTCCAAAATCAAATTACCCAACCTCCTAAGATTTTTGTGAGTTCTCTTTGGTTTTTTTGTGTGTAATGAATTCTGTTCAATCTATATTCCTTGTGATGTATAGCCCTGGAATTGGCTCTTTTAGCTCAGCAATCAGCTAATAATTAGCAGCCATTTACTTGAATGCCCTGGACTGCTCTTTGCTTAGGGATCTGCATGCATGAGCTCAGCCATGCTTTCAAGCCTGCAGCCATTCAGAACTCTGCCTTAGCCTTCTCTTCCTATTCCTGCAGAGCCTTGAAGTCATCCCCAGATGACCAGTCAGGTCCGTTTAGAGTCTTTTTCTTTGAGATTCCCAGGAATATGTCAGATATCTGTCGGTACCAACAGATATCAGTCTCCAGCTTTTCCTCTTAAGCTTTTAGGTTAACCTATAGTTTGTTATGACTACTATTCACAATCTCCAAGAACTACAAAGTTCATAAATTATCTTTTGTTTTTGACAACTGTCACCAGGAAAAAGATTTTTCATACCGGCCAGTCCTCAATAAATCGAATGAAGACAGACTGGCTGATGGGCTCTTCCAGATAAGGAGACTTTGCTGGGCTTTGCAGAAGCTTCACCCCATTCTGGCTACGTCCAGGGGGTGCCGAGTTCTACTGTGATGATTTCAGCCTGCTTGTCTGTCTTCCACGCTGATGAGACCCTAGACCAGGGTAGAGTGCAGGGCCTAGCTGGGCAGGGCAATTCAAAATGCCACATGCTCACTGTTCTTATGGAGATTCAGTCATTTTCCTTGAGTGAACACTGCAGATTGCTGCATACATTTGATTAATTTCTAGAGTTGGGAGATGGCTCAACTTTGACAACTTCTTCATGGTTTTTATAGAGAAGAGAATTTTTGGAGGTCTTCACTGTTGCATCTTTAGGCTTTCCAAGTGAATATATTTATTGAATTTGTTGCACTTTTTCACAATCACTTTTAACAACATGATTTTAACTTTGACATGTCATCATACCTTGCATCACTTCTAACAGCTTCCCTAAACTAAGAGCATAGCAACTGCAAGACTACCCGGCCACACACCCTCCCACATTCTTAATTCTGAGTTGTGGAAGCCTTATGTGTTATTAGAATGCAGACACTTTCCTGTGTGTTTTGTGGGGGAAATACAGAGCTCACTACCCATGAGAAAGTGGGTGTTTGGGTAAGTACCATCGTGGTCCTTTCTGGCATTCTCAGCTTAGTACCAGGCTTGTTAATAGTCATTTGGTGGTAAGAAGGACATGAATGTATAAAAGCATGCTGGAGAAAACAAGACATCCAAGGAGGAACAGCTTACGCTTTGCTTTGCCTAGAGTGAGAGCACTTTGACAAGCGTTTCACTTACTTCTGGTTGCATAAGAAGCCAGCTGTGTCCTGCCCCAGATCTCACTCAGCGGCCCTATTTAAGCAAACACTCTGGAGAGGATACATATACAAGTGCTATATAAACTAGTGCATTCCATTCTCAAATATAAATCAGGATCTTGGTAAGTAGCCTTCACCTGGTGTACTGTGAACTGGGCATCAAAGATTCAGAAGTATGGAAGTCCCACGTTTACCCATAGGCTGAGAGTATTTCCTTTACCCCAGCTGTGTGTTCTGAAGAGCTGTTTGAATTCCAGGCCTGCAGTATCAACTGCCCCCTTATCTCCCTCCTGAGTCTCCCGAGAACCTTCTAGTCTCAACGGCTCCCGACAGAATTTATGATTTTTCCTCACAGGCCTGACTGTCCCCCAACAATCGCTCAGCTTAGCGGATGACACCATATCATCTAGGAACCTACTTGTCACACTTCAGTCTCCTTAATCTGCAAGTTCTGCCTTCAACAACTTCAAATCCTCTCTTCAACAACTGCACTCCCCTCACACCTGTGTATCATCTTCATCACATGCCCAGGACGCTGTCACCTCCAACACACACTAACATTTTAAGTCTCCTCTTCCATCCTTATCTACTTCCTCCTGTTCAACTTGTCTCCCACTTTGTGGCCAAAGTGATTGTTAAAGGCAAATCTTGTCGTAGTTCCCTGATTACTGTACAGAGACTGTACAGTAGCTGAACACCTGTGGTCTCTAGAGCCAGCACTGTCTGGTCCCTGCTTCCTGGTCCAAATTAATTAATTTTGGGTATTTTGTCTCAGCAATGAGAAAAAACTAACACACTTATATCACTTGACATATGATCTTCAGTTGCATCCATGTGGCTAAGAATGACAAGATTCCATTCATTTTTATGCCTGAATCATATTTCACTGCCTATCTGAACGAAATTTTCTTTATCTATTCATCAGTTGGTGGACACTTATGCTGTTTCCATTTCTTGGCTATTGTGAATAGTACTACAGCAAACAATAATCAAATGAGAGTGCAGATGTCTTTTCAACATATTAATTTAATTTTCTTTGGATACATACTTAGTAATGCAATTGGTGGATCATAGAGCAATTCTATTTTTTAGTTTTTTAAGGAAACTCCACACTCCTTTCCATAATAGCTGAACTAATTTACATTTCCACCTCCATGATGCCAAGGTTCCCCTTACTCCATATCTTCATCAGCATTTGTTATGTTTTGACTTTTTGATAACAGTCATTCTTTCTGGGGCAAAGTGATACCTCACCGGCATCTTGATGATTTGCACTTCCCTGATGATTAGTAGTGTTTAGCATTTTTCATGTACCTGTTGTCCATTAGCATGTCTTCCTATCTATTTAGGTCTATTGTCCATTTTAAAATCAAGTTGCTCTTGACTTTTGTGTGATTGGGCTTTTGGAGTTCCTTGTATCCTCTGAATGCAAGCCTTGTATATTCAGGTATTCAATCCAGTGCATACCCATCAGATGCATAGCTTCCAAATGTTTTCTGCCATCCTGTAGGTTGTCTCATCCCTTTGATGATAGTTTTGTTTTCCTGTGCAGAAACAAAACAATCATCCTTTAGTTTAAAGGAATTTCATCTGTCTGTGCTTGCTTTTGTTTCCTGTTTTTGGCATCTTGTCCCAAATATCTTTTCTGATTTCACTGTCCTGAAGCATTTCTTATGTTTTCTTTGGGGATATTTCACAATCCCAGACCTTACTTTTAAGTTTTTAATTCATTTTGAGTTAATTTTCATAGCTAGTGATTGTGATTTCTGTAGCATGTGTTCTTAGTTCCTTTGCCAAAATTCAGTTGGCTGTAAATGCATAGTTTTTATTGGTTCTCTTTTCCGTTCTATAGGTCCATGTGTTTATTTTTTTAATGCCTTTTAATATTGCATTGGCATACTCCACAAGTTTTGCTTTATTGTTCCCTCTTTTTACTTATTTCAAAAAGTTTTAAAATATGATTTTTGATTTCTTCCTTGATATATTAGTTGTTAAAATGTAAGGTGTTTAATTTCCACAAATTTGTTTGACTTCACAAACTTCTCTGATTATTGATTCTAAATTTTATTGCATTATGACCAGAAAAAAGATATATAATATGGTTTTGACTTTTGTAAATTTCTTGAGACTTGCTCTGTGGCCTATGATATGGTCTCTCCTGGAGAGTATTCCATGTGCTAATATTAATAATATGTACTTGACAACTGTTTGACAGAGTTTTCTGTAGATGTCTGTTTAATCCATTGGGTCCAGGGTACAATTTAACTCTCTTGTTTTCTTTTTGATCTTGATCTTCTGTCTGTATAAACTGTTCATTCATAAAATTAGAGTGTTAAAGTTCTCAGCTATTACTCAATGGAGTCTATCTCTTCCTTCAGGTCTACTAATATTTACATATCTTAGTGCCCCAACTATCAGATGCATATATATTTATAATTGTTGCTTCCTCTTGCCAAGTTCACCTCTTTATCATAATATGGTGACTTTGCTTATCCTTTTGTATTACTTTTGGTTTAAAGTTTAGTTTATCTTCCATAGGTATGGCTAGTCCTGCTTTCTTTTCGATTCCATTTGCATGGAATATTTATCCCATCCCTTTGCTTTCAGTCTGTGTGTGTCCTTAGAGGCAAAGTAAGTTTCTCATAAACAACATGTAAATGAATTTTGTTTTTTAAAAATCCATTAGTCACTTTAAAGTTTTTGGTCCATTTACTTTCAAGGTAACTACAGATATGTAAGAATTACTGTTTTTCAAAAAGTTGCTATCATCTAATTTTTAAGATTCTCTGTTAAAATACTGAAATATTTTTCTGTGTTCCTTACAGCAGTTATTTTAAATTCCCTGTGTGAGAGCTCTCTCATCATGATTATTATCTGTGTGCACTGGGGCACCTTTCTCTGTGCGGTTGTGGTTTCTAAAACCTCTGGATGTTTGTTGGTGTACAAGACAGTCTGGGAACTGAAGGATTAGATGTTTGCTCCAGTCTGCTCAGCGTGGCTTTGTTTGTCCCTGTCTTCCCGGAAATTCTAAGCAGGTTGTTTATTTTATCAGGTCCCACAGACACTTCCACTATTGCAGTACTAGATCACACCAGGCCCAGATTAGCCAGGAGTCAGTCACTGTGTTGTCACTATTTCAATACTAAAGGACAATCCAAGCCTAGATGTGTTGTTCAGGAAGAGCCAGGAGAATATCAAGAAAGGATAGTCTGTCCACAAGAGTATCTTCCTGGGACTAGGGCAGCCCCAGCTGCTCCATGCTCCATGACCAGCCTGAGTCAGGCACTGCTCGATTCTGTCCACCTCTAAGCAGAGTCACTGTGGATGAGTCAACTCAAGGCTTGTGTCACAGCTATACCCACCAGTGCCATGAAGCTGTATCACACCCTGAGCCTAAACCCACTAAGACAGAACAACACCAGGGCAGGATGATGCACACGCAGCCACAGGCTTCTCATACTTGAAGTGATCTCACAGCCCATGACCTCTGCAACCAGTCAGAAGTGATACTACATGCAATAGAAGTCTGATAGCCTGGGACCTGTCTTCACTTGTTTTTGTTTTTGTTTTTCTGATACAGGATTGAACTTGGTCCCTTGTGCTTGCAAGGCTGGCGTGGTACCACTCGAGCTAAATCCCTGGCCCCTTCTCTTGGTTCTAAAGCTGTGACAGAAGCTCCATCCACAGTCTCACTTGGGGGAGGGGGTGGCTATTAGTGTCTATCCAGTGGTAGCTTTTACCAGCCCACCACTAAGGACAGTCTTGTTCTAACTACTTTGTCCTACAAAGTAGGGGGACTACTTTAGCCCCACAAAATGTGGTCTTACACCACCCTATGCTACCTGAGTTGAGGCAGTGGTGGTAAAGGCAGCTGCTTCTGCCATGTGGACTGACGCTAAATTAGATCATGTCAGATGCAAGAACTTAACATTTCAGGGATACACCAAGCTTCATGCCGTAGCCGGAGGTGGTGCAAATTGAAACTGAAGTCTGTCTTTCTAGGACACAGGTTTCTGCCAGTGTCAGGGTGGTTCCAGAGCCTCGTCTACAAGCGATGGCCTGGTAACAGCTGTGGGGCCTATGGGGCTGGTAGTGGAGATACCCACTGGCCAGCCATCAAGGCTGACACTAAGCCAGGTCACCCTGGAATCTCCCAGCCTTACGGGCTTACACAATCTCAGGAGAAGGCTGAGTGTCCCACGGTCTACTGAAAGGCTGAAAATGGTACAGAGCAAATACTGAGTCTGGCCCATGGGAGCACAGGTTTCTGCCCAATGCCAGGGCCAGCTTGAAGACTCAGTCTGAATGGGGTCTTCAGTTTCTACCCAGTTCTGAGTCTCAGGATGAGTCAGTTTGGATTGGCTGTTTTTTCTCTTTATGGAGAGTCACATTTTTCTGTTTCTTTTCATGGCTGGTAATCTTTGACTAAATGTTGGTCATGAATTTTACTGTATTGGGTACTGGATGGTTTCGTACTCCTATAAATCTTCTTGAATTTTGTTCTGAGACATAGTTATGTTACCCAGAAACCATCTGTTCTTCACATGTCTAGCTTTGATGCTTCCTTAGAAGTTCCCAGAGAGGAGCTTGGTTTACGGCCAATCACTCTCCATTACGGAGACAAGACCTTCCTGAGAACTCTGCCTAGAATCCTGTACATCATGAAGTTTCCAGGTTGGTGAGAAGAAGCACTATGCCTGGTTCTATGTGAATTCTAAGCTTTTCCCTTCAATTTTCTTTAATGCACAAACTAAGAATAACTTTCAAGGCAACGCTGTGCTGATTTCTGGAGTTTTCTCTCTCCCTTTCCTCTTCAGTCTCCTTTTATTCTTCTTTCTATCCTTCTTCTCCTCAGTGCCCTCCCACTGGATTGTCTGGCAGTGGGAATCAGGTACCAATAGAGGTGGCGTCCAGGCTCTATCACTTACTAGTGATAGAGGGCTTCAGGTAAGTTCATGAACCTAAAGTGGAGATAACACTGCAGTGAGATCTGTCTCATCAGGTGCACGGTTAGGATCTGTGTGTTAAATGTAAGAAGCACCTAGAACAGAGCCTGACACAGAAGCTATACAGCTTCAGCATTTGCCATTATCATGATCAGGTGAGCCCTGACCAATGTCTTACAGAGAAAACTCATCTCCTACCTCAAAAACTCATGGAAGAGAATGAAGGTACCAAATCCTCTAAAATGCAAGGGAAAATATGCAAGACATTAGGTAACTGCTTGCTGCAAAGCATGCATGATTTTGTTTAACTTTTACAATAAACCCTCCATATTGAATAAACTAAGATTAAAAGATATGAACAGAATAAGATGGAGTTAGGATTTGTAACTAGGTCTCTCTCCCTCCAGAATGGAGGCTCTTTTCTGTGAAAAATTACTTGCTTCATGAGAAGAGGAAAACCATTCCTTGTAGTTTAAATGTCCTTCAGTAATAAACACTCATGGAGCTTGCTTATTATGGTGCAACAAAGATGGAGCACAGCAAATACCAGGCCTGTACTTCACTTTTTTAGGACAGATAAATGCTAATCAGTAACTGGAAAAGTAATGTTCAGATAAATACCACATCAGTACTAATTTCTTTTTTTTTAGATTTTTTGAGACAGGGTCTCGCTTTGTAGTTCAGGCTAGCCCTGAGCTCAGCCTCAAATTCACATCACAGCAATCCTCCTGCCTCTGCCTCCCGAGTGCTGGGATTACAGGCATGAGCCACCACATCTGGCACTGTGGTATGTGGTACTGGTTGCTGTTGGGCATGAGTCTCCACACCCAGTATTGTATGTGGTTACCAAGGATCAAACCCGGGTCCTTGTGCTTGCAAGACAGGCACCGGAACCACTGAGCTACGTCCCTGGCCCTCAGTACTAATCTTTTAAGAAAAGTTCATCAGAACTGGGCATGGTGGAGCACACATGTAATCTCAGCACTCTGAATCACAAGTTTGAGCCCAGCCCAAGCAACTTAGTAAGGGTTTGTTTCAAGATTTAAAAATTCAATGAACAGATTTGGGATGTGCTCAGTAT
Organism: Petromus typicus; assembly: GCA_004026965.1. Lineage (NCBI taxonomy): Eukaryota > Metazoa > Chordata > Mammalia > Rodentia > Petromuridae > Petromus > Petromus typicus. The sequence continues at coordinate 21,381 of PVIR01015921.1, forward strand.
GAATGCCATACATGTGGGGAAGCCTGTTCTGCATTTCAAGTTCAATGCCAGACCCTACACTTGGAAGCTGTGTAACTCTGCACAATTACTTACCCTCTCTGGACTTCAGTTTTTTCACCTGTCAAATGAAGATAGCAATTATAACTTACTCTAGAGTTAAGAGCAGGAAATGACCTAAATAGGAGAGGCCCATGGAAATGCTCGCACAGTGTCATTATTGCTGTCATTACCATTTAGAGAGAGCAGCTCAGTCTTCGGAACGCTAATGTCCCAAGTGCTTTTGCAAATTACACGAAAAAGCTCTAAGCTGAAGACCAGGACACTCAGGTGAACTGAATAATTCCCTTTAATATTAATTATGTGGATCCATGTTTACCTTCTCCCCTTCAAACAGTCCACACCCCTCTGCTGGCCTGGCAAGCCTGCTGCAATATGTTGCTAGATCTTACTCCAGAAAAGTAATGGGCTTAATACAATGTGAAAAAATGGAATTAGCCTTGTATATGGCTGTCTGAGAGTGCGTCTGAGACTGCCTGCCACAGTTGGAGTGTGATTGAGCTTCAGGCAAAGCCCAGGCTAGGCTGCCCACCACTGTCCTCCTCTGGCTCTCAAGGCTCCTCTGAGAGTACATGTCCCTTGTTAGCTTCTCCCTTGACCAGAATTAAGTGCAGGTCTTCTGAATTCTCTGCTCAACTAGGCCTTAAACTATGGGCTTCTATGCTTATATTAGTGATATATATATAGATCGGGTATATATGATCATATTTCTTCTCACTGAGCCTTAATGCCTGACACCCACAAGTTAGAAGAGGAGAGGTTTAATTTGCCTCATGGATTTGGGGGATCCTGTCCATGTTTGGCTCCAAGGCAGGAACTTCATATCCAGAAGGGCGTGGCAGAGCAAAGCCACTTAGTTCAGGAGGCAGAGTAGGAGACAGAGCCAGAGGAAGTGCCCAGGGACCAGGCATGGGCCCCAAGGCCGTGTCTCCATGACCCAGCCAGACACACCCCTATATATACTCCATAATCCTGGGGGTGGATCCCATAGTCAGCCAAAGTAACCCTCCACCATAACTGCCACGATCCTGATATTTGCATAGCTGGACTTTGGCCCACGCCCTGCTGTATCAGAATAGGCAAAATGCCCTGTTCTCAGTATCCGATCACTTTTGATATCTTATTGGAAGCCCACTACTGTTCAGGAGATGTCTGAGCACCTTGGCCAACCTTTAGCAAGAATCCTGTAAGGTCGGTTTAGCCAGAATTCCTCTTATCCCTAAGTCTGCACTTTGTAATTTTCTGTCTACTGACCCTCACCTCTGCTGCTGAGCTGTAACTGCCCTCTTCTCCATGTCACACTCAGAACTGAGCCCAGTTCTGTACTGAGGCCTCTTTGCCCTATTGCAATAGTTCATAAAGAATCTGTTTGTACAACTTTAACTACTTTCCATGTCTGATTCTTCTGTGAGAATTTACAAACATGCACATACATGTGCATACACACACAGAGCATGGCACTGGAGTCTCCCCTCAGGACTCAGCCAATGTCCTCTCACAGAAACAGTCACTATCCTTAAAAATTGGCATTTATGAGTCTTTCATATTAGGGATCATAAAGAGCACCCACCCCAGTCTGTTGGGGCCACACTGGACTGTGGAGGCTCCGTCACCAATCTCTGGACCTGGGCCAGTGTGCTACAGGCTTCCTCCATCTCCTTCCAAATGAGAAACACGTCCTCTCTGACTCCAGCCCCTGGAAAGGGAAATATAGTATATTAATCAGCTTTCCTGTTGGCCAGATGCAATACCCAACACTCATCCTTTAAAGGAGGAAAGATTCAGAGCTTGGGGGATTCGATCTACGGTTGGCTAGCTCCAAGGCAGAAATATTATGGCTGGAAGACCTGGTGGAGGAAAACTGCTTATCTCATGGCACCAGGAAGCAGTCACAGAGGGAGATGCAACCTCCAAAGGCAGGCCATCAGTGACATACCTCTTCTAACCAGGTCCAGCTACCTAACAACACATTTAACTATGAACTCATCAATGAATCAATCCACTGAGGAACACAGTGCTCCCCTGATCTGATCACCATCCAACAGCCTCAGCTCTGACCACATGAAACTTCTGGAGGACATCCTAGATCTAAATGATGACATACAGTGTGAGCTGCTGCTGAGACTCTCTGTGACCCTCACCACTGTACATTCCAACCAAGTTTCTAGAACACCTCTGGACATCTGGATCTATTTCCTCCACTGAAGTCTTTCTGAAACTCAGAACCAAATCCCCAGGGAAATATTGTCACCTCCAGAAATCACAAAGTCAGATTTAGAATGTAATAAATTCATATAAATAAAATGTTTGTAGTACACAGAATATTTTAAGATCAACTACAGATAAGGAATCAAAACAGTTAAAATTCACTTCATAGCATTCAGAGTCACGGTCATACGAGAGGGAAATTCAGCAGTGATGAAAGTAACAATCCCTGAACTTTTCTTGATTTTGCTGAGATTTCCTACTTCTTTGAAACCAACTTTGTGAGTTTATTTTGTCTAAGTGTGATTCTTTGACCTCCTTTTATGGACCACTGGTGTCTTAGTAAAGAATCAGGTTTCTGCTGACAATTCAAAATGAGATGACTTAATTAAAAATAGATATCTACATCTCCCAATCAGAAAACCAATCAAAGCTTATTCCATGGGTAAATGGTTCAGAGCTAGAATGAAGTTTTTTGCCTTCAAGTTCCAGGCCCTAAAAGATCAGTGGTTTCCAGAGGTTAAGGAAAGTGCAAGGACATAAGAGGAAGCAGAAGTGATCTTAAAAAGTGTAATATAAGTTTGATGGTATCAAAATCAGATCCTGGATGTGCTGATGTACTATAATTTTTCAAGGAAGAACTGGGTGTATTGGTCATATTTATGGTGCTTTATATACACACCTTGGGAAAGAGGAAAGGTGCATTTGGCTCGTGGTTTCAGAGGATCCATCTCATGGTCACCTGTCTCCAAATGAGAAACATCATAGTAGAAGAGCATGGTGAAGGAGAGCTGTTCACCTCACAGTAGCCAGAAAGCACAGCTCAGGGAATGAACCAGGGAAAGGAAGGGACTGAGGACAGGGCACACCCTTCAGAGACACACCCCAGGACATGCTTCCTCTAACTAGGCCCCACTTATAGCCCATTCAGCTATAATGGATTAAGCCAGTGAAGAGATTTAAGTCCTCACTACATGAGTCTTTGGGGCCGGGGATTTAGCTCAGTGGTTCCTGCGCCTGTCTTGCAAGCACAAGGACCTGGGTTCGATCTCCGGTAACCACATACCATACTGGGCGTGGAGACTCACACCCAGCAGCAACCAGTACCACATACCACAGTGCCAGGAGTGGTGGCTCACGCCTGTAATCCCAGCACTCGGGAGGCAGAGGCAGGAGGATTGCTGTGATGTGAGTTTGAGGCTGAGCTCAAGGCCAGCCTGAGTTACAAAGTGAGACCCTGTCTCAAAAACAAAACAAAACAAAACAAATACATAAGTCTTTGGAGGATATTTCATATATAAACCATAACACTGGATAAAGGTTTACTTAGGTATCTCTGTACTGTTTCTTATTTCTGTATATAAATCTACAATTATCTCAAACAAAAAGCTTAACTTTAAAAAAATGTTTTAAGAGTCCACATTCTATCTGTCTCATCATTCCACCAGCCTAACACATCCTCCATCCTTAAAGTCACTCAAGAATGACTCTAGGGTCCCAAGCAGCAGTCTGGATTAGTGCTTCAGAAGCAGAAGGAGCAACGAAAGGGAAAATAGTGTGTGTGCTCACGCACACACACACACACACACACTCATAGAATCAGTTCTTCTTAAGCACCCTTTCCAGGAGTCCTGTATAACAACTTCATGGCCTAACCAGACCCAGGACCTCAGCACAGGGCCCAACATGGCTGCAAAGGAAACTGGGAAGTGTAGCTTTCTGTGGGATGCACTGAATCTCTGAGTAAATTGAGTGCCATGCACTAAGGACGAACGGGGTGGGTGGGCGGGGCACGGGCAATGCCTGCTTCCGCTGCCGAGATCTACTCTGCTCCTGGCAAGGTCAGCTCCAATGAAGGCAGCTGGTGGCCCCTGCACAGATCCAAGTCAGGCTGATGACTCACCAGACCTTCAGTGAAGATGGTGGGAAAAAGCCCTCTAGCTAGCGGCTCTTGCACATGCTTTGTGAGAAAGCAAGAAGGAATCTTATACCATCCTGGTCTCGAATGGAAATGGCAGTAGAGTTTCTTCCCAAAAAAAGAAGGGGAAAAAAAACAAGACAGCTCCTCGGGGTCTTGCCAACACTGATGACAGGAGACTTTCCTGACTGCCAGTCTTGCCCAGCTACCGAGCCCTGCTCCTCTCACCCAAACGTGCTGTGTGTGAAACCCACGGTAAACCCAAGAAGCAACCACAGCTGGAAAATGCCATGCACTCTTTTGCAATGATGCCACCACAGAGCTACTTAAAGCATCATGAGACCAGGGCAAATCCTTGCTCTGGCAATTGCTAATGTGGGGATGTGGGTAAGAGTTCGGCAGATGTCCTTTCTGGGTTTAAAAACTCCAGTAAAAAGTTCACTTAAATATCATCAACAACAAAAAAAACACTCTATGAACTATAAAAAGTTTGCTCAGAGATTAATGATAATGTGGAATGAAACCCAACAGCTGAGTCCAAACTGTCTAATGATAAATTCTTTTCAGATACTCGTTATATGCCAGGCATTATAACTGGGCCTTTTATTTGTCCTCACCACAACTCTGGAAAAAATTCTGTTCTTGTCCCATTTTATGGCTTACTAATCTGAGGCAGAGCAGGTACAAATGGTCAAAAAATGAAATCTTTCATGCTAAAATCAGGAACAAGGCAAAGATGTCCACTATCACCACTCCCGTTCAACACAGTTCTGGAAACATTAACCACAATAATTAAATAAGAGAAAGAAATAAAGGTAGAAAAAGAAGAAGTTAAACTGTCATTATTTGCTGATGACATGATACACTATATAAAAGATCCCAAAAAATCAGCCAAAAGACTCCTAGACTTAATAACCAGATTCAGTAGAGTAGCTGAATATAAGGTCAACACTCAAAAATCAATAGTCTTCTTGTAAATGAATAACAGACTCACTGAAAGATAAGTTGGCAAAACAATTGTTTTCACAATAGTATCCCCAAAAATGAAATATTTAGGAGTCAATCTGATAAAGGAGGAGAAAGGCCTCTACTCTGAAAAGAGTGTTATAACACTCTGAAAAACAGAGATTGAAGAAAATATCAGAGAATGGAGACATCCCTAGTTCCTGGGTAGGAAAAATCAATATAGTCCAAATGACCATACTCCCAAGCTATTCTATAGATTCAGTGCAATTCCCATTGAAATACCAATAGCATATTTCACAGAACTAGACAAAATAATCCGAAAATTCATCTGGAACCAGAAGAGACCCAGAATAGCAAAAGCAATTCTAGGCAACAAAAACAAAGTAGGAGCATCACAATCCCTAATTTAAAACTATACTACAAAGCTACAGTGATCATAAGAGCAAGGTACTGCCAAAGAAACAGACCCAAGGATCAGCAGAACAGATTAGAAGAGGCAGAAACAACTTTGGACATAATAATCCACCTCATCTTTGACAAAACAGCCAAATACCCTCAGTGGAGGAAAGGCAGCCTCTTTCATAAGTGGTGCTGGAAAAACTGGGTTTTAACCTGCCAAAGATTAAAACTAGCTCTACATTTTCACCATGCACTAAGTGGAAATCAAAGTGAATTAGAGACCTAAATATTAAAACAGAAATACTAAACTTGCTATAAAACAGGTTAGGTAGAACTCTTCAATACATTGGCATAGGAAAAGACTTTAGGAACAGAATTCCAGTAGCATGGGAACTAGCACAAAAAATCAACAACTGTGATCTCATCCTATTAAAAAGCTCTGCACATCAAGAAAAATCATTAACAGAGTGAAAAGATAACCTACAATGTGGGGGGAAAAAATTACTAGATGTTTCTCAGACAAAGGACTATTATCTAGACTATAGAAAGATATTGTGGAGCTGAAGATTTAGCTCAGTGGTTCTGGCACCTGCACAAGGTCCCTAGTTCAATCCCCAGTAGCCACATACAACAGTGCCAGGCATGGGGACTCATCAGCAATCAGCAATCAGTACCACACACCACCGTGTTGGATATGGTGGCTCACACCTATAATCCCAGCACTCAGGAAGCAGAGACAGGAGGATTGTTGTGAGTCTGAGGCTCACCTAGGTTACATAGTGAGCTCAGGGCCAGCTCTGAGACCCTGTCTCAAAAAAAAAAAGGTATTGTGAAATAGGAAGAAATGTTCAAAAGGGAAGGGGCCTGGGAGGGTGAACAGTAAGATGAGAAAGAAAAAAATTAAAAGAAGGAAGAAAACAAAATTAAAAGTTAATGTATATGAGGGAGGAGGTTGTAGGGAAGGCAGGAGAATAGAGAGAAAACAAGAACCAAGATGTATCATGTACAGGGCCGGGGATATAGCTCAATGGTTCCGGCGCCTGTCTTGCCAGCTCAAGGACCCGGGTTCAATCACCGGTAACCACATAACAGTACTGGGCGTGGAGACTCACCTCACCCCAGCAGCAACCATAGTGCTGGGTGTGGTGGCTCACGCCTGTAATCCCAGCACTAGGGAGGCAGAGGTAGGAGGATTGCTGTGATGTGAGTTTGAGGGCCAGCCTGAACCACAAAGCGAGACCCTGTCTCAAAAAAACCTTAAAAAAAAGATGTATCATGTACAGGTACAAAATCCCAATGACAAATGTGCCGATAAACTCAATTTTTAGAAAAAGAATAAGGGAAAGAATAGGGGGCCAAACCTGGGCAGGCAAGACTGCAGCAGCCCAGTGTACTGTAGCATTGCCTTGGAAATGGGATGTGGGGGCCCTGTAGCACCCACCCGGCTGCTGAGACCCAGGGGCCAGCTGTGGCTGCACAATATCTCGGCCACCCTGTGACCATAGAAGTGACATGGACATTCAGTCTGTGGGCGCGAGGAGGTTCATCCACTCAGAGCCAGAGGACGGACACTACACCACTGAGACAGACAGTGACAGGCCAGAGTTGATGTCTGTTACTTCCAAAATGTAGGGAGATGAGCAGGGAAGAAGCCCAGGGACACTGAAACTCTGGTCCCCTTGAAGTTGGCCAGATCAAGTGGGAGGCTATTAATAGCTGTGGGCATGAAGAAGCAGGTGACAAGCCCTGACAGAGATGGATGGTCACCACAGACTTGCAGCCATCTGCAGCCTGAGGAGAGAAATGTGATGCCTACTGAGCTCCATGCTGGAACTCCAAAAATACCACACAACACCACCAAACGTGAACCCTGTGCCACAGGACACCTGCCCATTGGTCCTGCTCCCGGCCTCAGTGTAAGGTGTTAAGCAGAAGGATTCTCTCTCAAAAAGTTTCAAATGAATCAAGGCTTTCCCCTAGACTTGCCAGTGGCATCTTGCAGTAGATACGCCACAGGTCAGCTTCAGAAGAAAAGCTTCCAAGGAACTACAGTTGGCTCTGGACCAGTCAAGGACAGGAAAGGGCGTGTTGGGGGCCACAGCGGCACAGCCCCAAACGTGCAAGAGCAAGGGCCATGAGTACACAGGTGGTAACACACAGCCACGGACTGCGGTGCTTCCTAATAACCAAAGAGCAAAACTCAAAGCTATCCATTTTAACTAGCTTGTTTTATTTATTATTTTTATTTAAGGTAGTTAAAAGAATAATGAGAGAACTATAGACATGTAACTTAGAGCGCGCAGGTTTGTTTTCTACTCCGTAGACACTGAGGAGGGGCGGCCATTTTTATCAGGGTCTCTTCTCAGAGACTTAGTTGGGATATCCTGAGAGAAAGAGGGACCCCTGTAGAGAATGGACAAGGTTACAATCCAAAGTATAGGAAATCTCAGCTTCTCTGGGCTAAACCGGAGAAGAGATGAGACAGAGAGAAGTCTGGTGTCTTGACCACCAAGGAACGAGCCAGCAGAGGCCAGCCTTACACAGAAGATGTCCTCAGGGGCTCAAAGAACCAAACAACCCCAACCGCAACAACCTCTGTCCTCCCTCATTTGCCATGAGAAAACATTCCAAAGGCTCACGGTGAAATGTGAAGGTCCCAGGCTGGGGGATGGGGGGGGGGGACAGTGTGTCAGTGATACTGCCATTTTCTGTCACACCTTCTACTGACAGCTCTAGGTAGCTAGTTTGACAAGTGACACCGAGGACAAGGTAAGTCATTATGTGCTGGGGGATGGGCTCATGGAGTCCCTGCACCAGATCTTCGGCATCTCATCCACTGCGCAGAGCACAGCGCATACCCTGTAGTAGGTCCACACAGCTCCTAGCAAAGACGTGTAGAGCACTTCCCACGATTTGGATGGGTGCTGTTGGTACTGGGGATGCAGCAGTGAATGGATAGGCTGCTAGTACCCCACCCCAACGATCCTGCTCAGCGCCTCCTTCTCAGGGGCCCTCCTTCCCTCTCAGGGGCCTTCCTTCCATGCTGTCACTTGTCCCTCCCTCCTTCCAAGGCACAGTCCCGGAACCGGGACGGACCTCCTGCCCCCACCGCGTCTGTTCCTGAGGAACGCACCTGTCACCTCCACTCTTCTCCACCTTCCCCAGCCAGACATACTCAGGGCCACAGAAGTAGTCGGGCTGTCAGGGCACAAAATCCCCAGTTGGCTGTCACTCCAGCCTCAGGCCCACAGATCACAGGGGAGCATGAGCTGGCGATGGTGACATTATAAGCACAACCTTGAGTCCAGTCTAATTGAAGCCGATCCTTCACCAGTAGCAGCTTATATTTAGGAGGCAGCTGCTCCCCACGCGGCTTGTCTCCAACCCTCCCACATGCAGCAGGCTCAGGCTGCTGTCTGTGCTGGCTTTGGTCCCTCAACTGCGAGTGTCTCAAGGACAGGACAGTGTCTCTGCCTTCTCTATGCCCTCAGCCCCACAGGAAGCAGCGTTTTCGGTATGAAGCTCCACCTTCCCTCGTGCCTCATTTTGCTTCTGAGAGGAGAACAATTCAGCACTGTTCTCATGGACTTTTCATGCCTCCTAAGTGGTTTGTAACAGAAGCAGCCCATCCAAGCAATGTCTGTGGTATTCCAGACACTAACAGTGGTACATTCTAAAGCTAAGTGTCTCCATTTAGTGAGGCAAAATGCCCCTGAGTTACCTGACATACTGTCTTTCCAAGGTCACCCTGGAAAAGGCAACTGGAAGACAGGTAAGTGAGGCAGTGTCTGTGAGACAGCTTGAAGTCGCCCTCAAAAAAGTGACCCTTGGCAATTCCCAAATCCCAGGCCACCCCCAGGGTCCCACTGTGGGTTCCTTTGTCCGTGGCCCTACTCCCAGCTGGCTGGAGAGTCTGTTCCTATTCAGCCTAGCCAAAAGACCTGAACAGAACCAGGAAAAGGCAGTGTATTCAGGGAACAGTAGCACATATTTCTATTTTCAGAAAGCAAAACATAATAAATGTCAGGGTATTAAGAATCCCCAGAGACTAGCACTCAGAAAGCAGAGATAGGAGGATTGCTGTGAGTTCAAGGCTGACCTGAGCTACATAGTGAGTCCAGGGTCAGCTTGAATATAAAGTGAGACCCCATCTCCAAAAAAGAAGAGAAAGGGCAAGACTATTGTCATGGGAGCAACACACATAGCATGCACTCAGCTGTTGTCCTGGCAACAGCAACTTTATGAAAACAAGTCCTGCAGACCAGCCACAGGTGCTGAGTCTCACTCATACAGTGGGATCTGTTCCTATCTCAGCCAGGTCATTCAAGAATGAGCAAGGTCTAGGAGGTCAGTGTTTTCAGAATCGCAGGAGACTCAGGTGGGAGCCAAAAGCTAATTATTTGATAATATCCTCTTCTCAGTTTGCACAGCTCCTTGAAAAAGCATCATGTTGTCAACAGAACTTGACCAGTGCCTAGCACATCCAGGACCTGGAAATACAGTGAGTAGGAAGCAGCCCAGCTTTTCGTGGCTTTCCCTGTGATGTGGTCCTCGCAGAGCACCACATTCTGGGAGGAGTTGGAATCCCTCAAATGCTTGCTAATGAAAGTTCCTAGGCCTTGCCCCAGACTGGCTGAGGGCAGGGCTACAGGAAATGGTATTCCTAAAAGCCTCCAGGGATTCTTTCACAACACAAATTCACAAAGCTTTTGTCTAGTAAGTGAGGCAGTTATATAACAATTACTATCCAGCATATTCTTAGAGAAACAAAAAAGAGATGCGTGATCACTGGGAACAATATGTTCATATCTTGGCATCCTCATTTTACCCTATGGGAATGCTTTTCCCTCCTGTAAAGTCCTGGGGAATCTCCGACATTCTAGTTTCTCAGAGCTCATTACAGGCCCCCTTCTGCTGACGTAACTTCCTTCTGTTTCCAGAATAGCTGCTTACTTTAGATATGTGTCATAATGGCTGCTTCCTACTGGTCCATGAAGAAAAGAGAAAACAAGAAACTAAAATTTATGGTGTACCTTGTTACAGATGGAAAAGCTAGTTAAACATGTGGTAGGCAGATAGACAGGACCAGCCCTTGAAAAGCTTGCAAGAAAGGAGACCTTCACTAAAGGTCAGTGCAATCAAAGGAGAAAACTACTCCTTCCAGGTAACAGTGACTGACAGGCCTCAATCTTCTCCTGGAATGGAGGGTCAAGATCTTGATTCACTCCCTCCCCAGAAATGCAATGACTGAAAATCCCCCGGGGTAGAGGGCCAGGACTTCAACCTTTTCTTGTGGAAAAGTCTTAAACTGAAAATCTTTGTATGCTAGCTATATGACTTGATTTCTCATTGGATCCCCAACAGTCAATATTACCCAAGCAACTATATTTGCTGTAATCTTATTGATTGATCATAGTTTTGCTCATTTTGTGATTTCTCCCTCTACCAACATTAGTAAGCAACTGTATTTGCAATGTTACTTGTTGACTGTAATTTTTTCCCACCTTAAACTTGCCTCAGCTCATGGCTTTGCTCTGTAAAAGCCCTCTGAAAAGTGAGGTGGTTGGACCACTCATTTTTGAGTCCCCCTGTGTCTCTCTTGGGCAGAAGCTTTCTTTCTCAATGAAGTGTTCCTACTCTTAACCTCCATTGTTCTTAATTCATTCTTTGATTTCAGAGAACACAAACTCGTGTTTCAGGTATTTAACAAATGGGGAGCTACAAATGATACCGTGCCTACCTTGGAAGCACAAGGGCCTGAGTTTGATCCCTGGCGCTGCAAGAGAAAAAAAAAAAAAAAAAAAAGACTAAGCTAGGGATTTAGCTCAGTGGTTCTGGCGCCTGCCTTGCAAGCACATTTGATCCCCAATAACTATACACAATAATGCTGGGCGTGGTGACTCACGCCCACCAGCAATCAATACCACATTCCACAATGCTGGGCATGGGGCCTCACGCCTATAATCCCAGCACTTGGGAAGCAGAGGCAGGAGGATAGCAGAGTTTGAGGCTGAGTTCAGGACCAGCCTGAACTACAAAGCAAGAACTTGTCTCAAAAATCTAAAAAAAAAAAAAAAATAGGGAGCTCGACTTGCTCCCCTGTATCACTAGTATGTGTTCGCCACCCTGCAGGGAATTTAGACAGTCTGTAACAGTCTCATAACAAAGGATCATCACTCCTGATTTACAGATGAACACACTGTGGTTCAGAACAATTATAGAACTTACAAAGGACACACAGCTATGCAGTAAGGTCGGGATTCAACCTCAGGTCTGTCTGGCTCTGTCTCTCTTCACCTTAGAATACTGATCTTTGATATCCTCACACATTGTCATGGTGCAAGAAGTTGACAAACCCTATTCATTTTGTGCTGGCCCCTTTTAATTTCCCTTGAGGAGTTTTCCTAGGATAGAATCCAGTCAGCCTGTAATGCTGATGAAGGCTGGGGAGCCTTGGCCAAGTGGCCAGGGCCCGAGGTGTCCCTGTGATTGACGGCTGCATGCCTCTGCTGCAATCAGGGCAGGGCTGTGGGAGTAGCTTCAAGAGCTCCTGGTGGTGAGGCTTCTGCTATCTACAAGTTTGGCTCTACTATGGTTTTGATGTGATTTCCCTTCACCAGGGTTCATGTGTTAGACCTTGATTCTTGGTTTGGAGACATGAGATATGGTGAGACCTTTAAGAGATAAGCACCAATGAGAGAGGATTGGAGGCACTGCCTTGGGAAGAGATTAAGGTAGGTCTTGTAGAACCTTAGTTCTCATAAGAGAGTTGTTATAAAAGAGCAAGACTAGCTCCTCTCCTATCTCCCTGGCTTCCTGTCTCCCACCACTCTGTCCCTTTCTCACGCACTCCCACCATGATACCATTTGCTATGATGTGATACAACTGTGGTGGCCGTACCACAGCTAGAATTAGGCTATGTAAACTTTCAACATCCAAATTGTAAGCTAAATCTCTTTTCTTTATGAAACCTCTAGCCTCGGGTATTTTATTATAACAATGGAAAACTGTTTTAAGCAGTCCCTCTAATTAATCTGTAAATTCCTTGAGGACAGAATTATGCTTATCCATTTTGGGTCTGTTCTCCCTGAAATAGCCCTCAATAGCACTAATTAGGCTTTTTGTATTAGCCACATTTCCTGTGATTAAAACACAATGCAGAATGCCCATACCTTAAAGACAGAACAGTTAAATTTAGCACATGGTTTCAAGGGATTTAGTCCACAGTTTGCAGGCTCCAAAGCAGCAATATCATGATAAAGAAAAGATGCTGCTTAGTTTATAGAGTCTAGGAAACAGAGAAGGGAGGTAGCACAAACAAGGAATGGAGAAGGAACCAGATTTAGTACCTGAGATCACATCTCCATCACTGACCCTGACACACTCTGAGTGTGCTCCATCAATCAGTGAGGCATATCTTAATCCAATCAAGTTGACATACCAGGATGGATGAACACACTGTTCTAGCACAGGCCTCCTCCTCTTTCTATTATTAATATCAGATTCATTTAGTTATTTTATAAGCTTTTATCAAGTTAATTATCATAAATGCAGATTAATAGCCAGACTAACAAGCTAAAAAATGTATAAAACACATAAGATAATTATACTAACAGATTCTGCTAAAATCCAGAATATCATGGGTAACTACTTGGAGAATCTGTTCTCCAGCAAATGGAAAATTCAGGAGAGATGGGTAAATTCTTAGATGCATATAAACTACCAAAATGAACCAACAAGATAAGAAATTCTGAATAATCCAGTGTCTATCAATCAGTGGAATTGAAGAACTAATAAATTCACTACCAACTAAGAAAAACCCAGGTCATGATGGGTTAACTACTGAACTCTACAAGAAATTTAAAGAAGATCTAATAATATCAGTGCTCCATAAACTCTAACAAAATCAAAAGAGAAACAGTGTGCCCAAAGTCATTTCTAGAAGCAGGCATCACTCTGACTCCAAAACTTGACAAGAGTTCAACCAAAAAAGGGGACTGCAGGTCACTCTCTTTCATGAACATAGATGCAAAAATCTTCAATAAGACACTGGCAAACAGGAATAGAGAAAATCATCACAAAGATTGTATATATTGTGACCAAGTATGATTCATTCCAGGGATGCAGGGATGGTTTGACATATGCAAATCAGTAAAAGCAATGCATCACACAACAGAAGAGAGACAACAATCACATGATCACCCCAATGGACACAGCAAAAGCAATTGACAAAAATCCAACATTCATTTATAGTTTTTTAAAATCCTAAAAAAATAGACACAGAAGAGCTTTATCTCAATATGATAAATACCCATCTATGATAAAACTGGCTGGCATCAGAAGAAGAAGAAGAGAAAAGCTAAAAGCATTCCCTCTAAAACCAGGAACCCAGTATTCCTGTGCAGTACAGTTCTCAAAACATTAACAAGAGCAAATAAGTAAGAAAAAGAAAAAGGGATGTGGATAGAGGAAAGGAAAAAGTGCAATTATCATTATTTGCAAATGACATGAACCTTTACATAGAAGACTCCAAAAACTCCACCAAAAGATGCCTAGAATTAATAGCCAAATTCAGTTACATACCAACATGCAAAGTCAGCACTCAAAAATCAATAACATTCATAAGCTAATAATAAACTCACCAAGAAGATATTAGGAAAAAAATACCTTGCACAATAGCATCAAGAAAAAATGAAATACTTAGGAATTTAACCTAACCAAGGAAGTTACAGACTGCATAATGAAAAATATAATACTCAGAAAACAGAGATTGAAGAAGACATCAGAAAATGGAAAAATATCTCTGTAGACATTGATAGTCTTCTGGATTTTAGCCACATACACTGTGATTGTGACTTTTTAATTTCTAATTCTATAACGTTGGATCTCTTCTTTCCTTATCTTGGCCAAGGGTTTGTATATTTTGTTTAACCTTTCAAAGAACCGACTCTTTGATCCATTGATTCTTTGTGTATTTTTACACTCAACTTCATTAATTTCTGCTCTGATCTTTATAATTTCTTTCCACGTGCCAGGTTTGGATTGGCTTATTCTTGTTTCTTCAGGACTTGAGGGGCATTGTTAGGTTATTTATTTGAGGCCAGTTTATTTTTTTGATGTGGAAATTCACCACTATAAACTCCACCTTTGGACACTTTCCTTGTGTCTCAGATTCTGCTAATGTCATACTGATATTACTGTTTGATTGCAGGAACTGTCTAATTTCTTTCTTATTTTCATCTGTTATCTATTGATTATCACAGAGGGAACTGTTTAATTTCTACATGTTCGCATAGTTACTGCGATTTCTTTTGCCATTAATTCATAGCTTCATTGCATTATGATCTGATATGTAAAATTTTTATTTTTTTGCATTTAAGCAAGCTATGAGCTATTTTGAAGAAAGTCCCATGTGCTTCTAAGAAGAATCTGTATTCTGTTTTTGTTGTTGAGTGGAACACTCTGTAGACTTCTACTGAGTCCGTTGGTTTGATGGTTTAGTTCAACTCTAATATTTATTTGTTAATTATTTTCTCTAGTTAACCTCTCCATTTGTGATGGTAAGATATTGAGGTTCTCCACTGCAATCGTACAGGTGTTCACCTGATTTCTGTCCATTAGTCTTTGTTTTGTGAAGTTGGGCATGAATTTGGGTATTGGTCTGTATATGATTATAATTCTTATTTCTTCCTGTTGAATTGCTCCTTTAACCAATAGGTAGTGACTTTGATTTCTTCTGATTAGTTTTGGCTTGAACTCTAGTTTGTTTGAAATTAGGATAGCTACTCCTGTTTTTTTCTAGATTCCTGTTGCAAGGAGTATTATTTTCTAATCTTTGATTTTTAACCTATTAATTTATTTTTGAACTAAATGTTTGCTTCACTTTGGGGGTTTGTTTCTTGATCCATTATGTCAATCTGTGCCTTTCGATTGGGGAATTGATACCATCCACACTGAAAATGATTACTGAAATGTGTTGACTTATTTCTTTCATTGCATTATTTCCTGTCACTGATTTTCTTTTTGTTCTTCCCCTTTTGCTTAGCTGCTCCTCCTGACAGGTGTAGGCAGTAGGCTTAGGATGAGGGTGCAATGTCATGACTTTTAAATCCAAGGCAGCTCAGACTGAGCCTGGTCTCACTGTGGAGGGTAGGGTCTGTGTCCTTTAGCTCAAAACCCTTGCAAGCCTGTTTCTGAGACAGATGAGAAGACCCTGTCTCTCTTTTTCCCTCTGCAGGATGGAAGGAGTGTGGCTTAGCCAGCATGCCACCTCTTCTTGCTTCCCTTTGCTCCTCCTTTACCCTAGTGGACGGAGGCAGTTTGCTTCAGTGTCCTCTCTGACTATCACACCACCATTCTCCACTCCAACATGAGCACATTCAGGCAGACAGCATGGTGCTCCGAGTTCGAGCCACCCATTTGAGCCACTTCACACAACACTACTGACATTTGGAAGAATGAATAAGACATCCTGGAGTGGCTAATATTAGGAAAGGAGGGATCT
>PVIR01015922.1:9128-22060 GCA_004026965.1 Petromus typicus
GAACTCTGGAGACTAGATAGTTTCTAGAGCATCAAGTTATATGATTTTGTCTAAAGGCTTAGTAATTCTTATTTTACTTTTCTTATGATTACATCTATGTGGTACGTGTTGTTTGAAAATATTAATTTATTGATCTCTTTTTCTTTTTCTTTTATATTTTAGTATACTGTGTGGAATTTTGTCCCCAAAAATTTATTTGAACAATTCAGAAGAGTGGCAAACTTTTATTTTCTTATTATATTTTTGGTTCAGGTAAGCTTTATCACCTGGTTGTTGTTTGTAAACATGGTTTCTGAAACTGTCTTAAAACAGAGAAAGGTTATACTGGTTTCTTAATCATTTGGGACCATTTTTCTTTAAGCTTTCATATTTAGTGAATAAATCATCTGAATCACATCCAGATTTCTAAAATACAGCCTATGAATTTTAAGATTGTGTTTTGTTTCATTACTGATATAGTACTGATAATGATAATCTAAGCCAATCATCTTTCAGATGCCTGCCTCAGAATATATTTTGGCTGTTAATGTACAGTGCAGGGCTAGGGATTTAGCCTAGTGATGCATGGACACTGCATCACTAGACTAAATGGCAAGCACAGTCCATATGTAGTAACTCTTCAGCAGCAGGGGCATGTGTATGTATGTGTGTGTATATATATATATACATATATATATATATATATATATATATATATGTATATATATATATATATACGGTATATAGAAGAAGTATGTATGTTGTTAGCAAGCCTGCCTGTGGAATCATTTTATTACAAAGTACATTTTAAAATTTAAATTCTATTTTATACGGAGACATTCCTATAAAATACTTTTTTAATCTAAATTTTATTTTATCTGGGAACTGTGACAGTTATCTTTAATACCAGCTACTTGGTAAGCTGGGGCATGAAGATTACTTAAGCCCAGGTGTTTGAAGCCAGTCTGGGTAAAGTAAGACCCATCTCAAACAAACAAATAAATAAATTTTGCTTTAATCTAAAATTTTAAAATAATTCTAATTTTTAAGCATCCTAGTGATATGGATTCTTACATGAGAGACCCTTAGCTTAAATCTGTGTTTGTGGGCTGTAATAGCCTTTCATTTACTTTGTGTGTGTGTGTTTTTTTTTTTTAATGTATCAAGTTATCAAGAGAAAAGCTCATGAAATTTAAGCATAAGGTGTAAAAATAGCAAGTATTTTCTGGGGGGGGAATCCCTTACAA
Organism: Petromus typicus; assembly: GCA_004026965.1. Taxonomy (NCBI): domain Eukaryota; kingdom Metazoa; phylum Chordata; class Mammalia; order Rodentia; family Petromuridae; genus Petromus; species Petromus typicus. The sequence continues at coordinate 10,355 of PVIR01015922.1, forward strand.
ATTTCTTTCAATTTGACATTGAATTTTTGTATAAACTCCGAACCATAAACAGAGATTTCAAAGAGGAAATAGTCCAGAAATCATTTTAAAGGTTGAGAAAAAAAATTTTTTTAAATTGCTTTTTGGGTTGAGGTTATAGCTCAGCAGCATCATGCCTGCCTAGCAAGCCCAAGGTCTTGAGTTCAATCCTTAGCTATCCCCGAAAAAAGTAAAAAATTGCTTTCTTTCAGGAGTGGATGGAACTCATGATTTTTTCTTTCTTTCTTTTTTAACTCCTGATTTTGTCAGTAGATCTCCTGCTTAGGTTTCTTGGAAAAGTAAGAAATTACACTGATCCTATCCACAAAGTATGCATGTGTTTGTGCAGTTGCTAAATAAGATCAAGAACTCAGCATGTCTGTGGAATAAAACAAATTTAATTGCCTTACCCAGAGTAGAGGACTATTAATAAATGATCAGATCAGTGTTCTAGTTAACCATATGTAATTATTCCAAATACTTCTCTGCCCGTTCACTCAAACTTCAGTTGTATGATTTATTTTATAATTGTAGCACCATTTTCCTAGCTATCTTCCTCTGGCTCTGCTGGAAAATCACTTGTAGGAAAAAACCTTTTCATATTCCCATTCCTAGTTCTTTCTCTCAATGTTAAGTTTATTCTGAATCCTAAGGTAAAATCTGCTGACAGAGTTTTTAGCATTTTTCAAGATGCACAAAGAAATGTGAATGAGAATTGAGCAGCTGCAGCTCCACTAGTAGACAATATTGAGGAGGAAGTTAAGCACCCTGTATGTTAAGAAAGCAGATGATGGGCCACTCTCACATATACATGGTGTCAGATAAATATGAATATTGTGCAATCCCAGATAGGAGCCAGCGAAGTAAAATTTTGAACTCTGCATCATAGTATGAGATTTTAGATATTAATAACATGATATATACAATATAAAAATATAATACTCTGCCTTTCTTAAATCTAGCTTATGATTGATACACCTACCAGTCCAATTACCAGCGGACTTCCGTTATTCTTTGTGATAACCGTAACCGCCATAAAGCAGGTATGAAATACTTCCGATTATTGTTTAGAGAAATATCTCCACTTCAAAGTAATGTATATTATTATAAGACTAATTTCATAAGAAAACTGCTGGATATATAATATTAAACTGAATTAGCCACTCTGCTATATTTCCAAGTACCTGATGACTCATGAATGATTACTACTTGTAAAATTCTGTACTATCTTCACACAGCAAAGAAACATCTAAAAACAAGTCTTATGTGTACAAGATAATTTGTTTATGAAACATTATTATAGTCAACTTTATAGGGTTTTGTGATTTAACAAAAGTACAGTTTCAAAAAGATGTGTTTAGTGATAAATTATTTTTTGAGGGGAGATTCTAGGGGTATATTTAGGACCTTGTGCTTGCCAGATAGGTGCTGGGGTGCTGAGCTAAATTCTCAGCCCCCAATTTCCATTTTATACAGTGTTGGGATAGGATATATAGAGATTGAAATGGAAATAAAATAGACAAAACTTAAATTTCTGAGGTGAAATATATTCTTTATCACATAGGAGAATGAGATGAACGTATAGATTAACAATAAATCCAATTTATAAATAAAGGGGAAAGGTCAAGGATTTAGCACAGTGGTTCCAGCATTTGCCTCACAAGCTCAAGGTCCCCAGTTCAATCTTGGGTACCACATACCACAATGTTGGGTGTAGTGGCTTGGGACTAATCCCAGCACTCTGGGAGGCAGAGGGAGGAGGATTGCTGTGAATTCGAGGCTGGCCTGGGCTACATAGTGAGTTCAGGGCCAGCCTGATTTACAAAGCGAGACCCTATCTCAAAAAGGGAGGGGAGGAGAGAAGGAGGGAGAGAAAAAGGAACGGGAAAATGAAAGATAGATGAAGAAGGAAGAAAGGAAGGGAAGAGGGGAGGAAGGGGAAAAGGAAAGATAGAGATAGAAAGAAGATACAGTAGACCTTTGAGTCCCAGCCAGCCTGACATACAAACAATTTGGGTTATGATCAGAATTTCAGTTTTCACTTAAAACCAAAGTCTTGAGTTATAATTCAGATGCTAAATATGCTTCTAGATGGTCTCAGTTACAGATTTCATTTCACCCTTAAAGAGTGCTGGAAGGAACACTTGACACCTTTTCCTATGTGGGGTTAATTCAGAAATACTGGACCAGTGTCTCTCTTAAGGACACTGATCTGCCTGTACAGAGAGAAAGACTTTGAAGGCTGAGTAGTTTTTTGGCTTGAGTTGTAACGAGCCCTTAGGAACAAATTGAGCTCATACATCAAGGGTCCACTACATAGATCTTTCTCAGATGGGAAGGAGATCAAGAGATAGAGGAAAAGAAGGTAAAAAAGGAATGAAGATGTGTTCTGTTCACGGACCAACTCCACACAAGGAAAGTGAACATTATGTGCTGCACACATGTACTGACAAATATTTTTTCAATGAATTAGGCAAGTTGTATAAGGTAGTTGAAAACTGGAGTTACAACTGATCACGAAAAACTTTTAAACAACACATGAAAGTCTTCATTTGATTAAAGCAAATGTTTGGCTTTGTTTTTTTTTTTTGAGACAGGGTCTCGCTTTGTGGTTCAGGCTGGCCCTGAGCTCAGCCTCCAACTCACATCACAGCAATCCTCCTGCCTCTGCCTCCCGAGTGCTGGGATTACAGGCATGAACCACCATGCCCGGCACTGTGGTATGTGGTACTGATTGTTGCTGGGCATGAGTCTCCACGCCCAGTATTGTATGTAATTGCCAGGGAATCGAACCCAGGCCCTTGAGCTTTCAAGACAGCCGCTGGAACCACTGAGCTAACTCCCCAGCCCTAATGCAAATGTTTTTATCTCTTCCTTCAAGATCAATCTCATTAGTCCTAGTCAGCAGCCATTACCCCTTGCCTGGACAATTTCATTATTCCCCTGATAGTCTCTCCTTTCTATTCCTGCCCTCCTGCTGATTACTTACACAACAAGGTTGATCTCTTAAAATTAGATCATATTCTCTTTTTTTGTTGTTGTTACACCAAGGATTGAACTCATGACCTTGTGCTTGCAAGGCAGGTGCCAGAACCACTGAATTAAATTATCACTGAGCTAAACCTGGCCTACATCATACATTCTTTTTTTGTTGTTTAGGTTTTTTGAGACAGGATCTCACTTTGTGGTTCAGGCTGACCCTGAGCTCAGCCTCCAACTCACATCACAGTAATCCTCCTGCCTCTGCCTCCCGAGTGCTGGGATCACAGGCGTGAGCCACCACGCCTGGCACTGTGTTATGTGGTACTGGTTGCTGCTGGGCGTGAGTCTCCACACCCAGTATTGTATATGGTTACCAGGGAATCGAACCGGGGTCCTTGCTCTTGCAAGACAGGCACTGGAACCACTAAGCTAACTCTCCAGCCCTACGTCATATATTCTTGAGTGGTTTCTTATCAAACTAATCAAAGCACAATCTTTTTTTTTTTTTTAGGTTTTTTGAGACAAGTTCTTGCTTTGTAGTTCAGGCTGGCCCTGAGCTTAGCCTCAAACTCACATCACAGCAATCCTCCTACCTCTGCCTCCCGAGTGCTGGGATTACAGGCGTGAGTCACCACGACCAGCACTGTGGTATGTAGTACTGATTGCTGCTGGACTGAGTCTCCACGCCCAGTATTGTTATGTGGTTACCGGGGATCGAACCCAGGCCCTTGCGCTTGTAAGACAGGTGCTGGAATCACTGAGCTGTATCCCTGGCCCTCAAAGCATAATCTTTAGTGATTTATACAGTTTAGCCTCTGGTTCCTGCATTTTTACTGTTTTTCCTTTTACTTACTGTTCTTCAGCCACGTTCCTCTCCTTGTCCTCAAACACAGTGGGCGTGCTCCTGTATCACAACTGCCTGCCTTGCTGTGTGTCTTTCTGCAAAGTTTTCTATCAGTTACTCATTTCTACAGCTCCATCTCGTCTGTTATTAATAATCTCAAACTTTGGTTTTTTGTGGCCACTGTGCTGCTATTTCCTCTAGACCTTTTTCTTTAGTCATGACTGAGTGTTCCTTTGAATACATGTTTATTAGCTTTCCTGTCATTTTTATTGAAATGATTTTTGTGCTCTGGGAGTGCATTTTTTGTTTTGTTGTATTTTGCTTTGCTTTTTGTCAAGGAGCCAGAACAAGGCCATACACATGTTAGGGGTATTAATAAATAGTTGCTGAATAAATGCATATGAGTGAATGAACCTATTAATCATTTTTAATACAAAATACTTCCTGCCATTATTTTCCATATATATTTTCCCAGATGCATTTAATTAAAATATACCCAGACAAGGGATGTAGCTCAGTGGCACTGTGCCTGCCTGGCAAGTACAGTGTCCAGAGTATTATCCCCAATAATGCAAAATAAATAAATTAATAAAGTATACCATTAACTGAGTTGAATAAAATTATAGTAATGCTTATCTGTAGATTAAGAGTATTAGTGATCATTGACAACCTACCTTCTTCAAAAATGAGTTAAATAATAATGCATAAAATCTAAAGGTACAAACCAGAAAGATACCTCAAATGTGTGTTAGTATAGTTTTTGTAGCAGCATACTAAATCGAGATGAGTGGTTCTTGATAGCTCAAGCAAAAGCAGAAATATAAATGGTGATAGAATTTTCAAAAAGTATACTGATCTGTAAGGATTTTCTCCCTCAAAACAGATTTTTTAGGCTCAGCGTTTTCTCTCTTACAGCAGCTGCTCCTAAGTTTTACCACTTAATAAACACACACACTCTTTCCATGTATTGTTCAGATTTACATTTGTATCACTATAGATCAATAGGACAAATCTTAGAAAAATTATGAAAGTGAGAATTTCTGTTTGAACCTTGCTTTTTTTTCTCCTTTTAGTCTGCCTTTTGCCCTTTATACTTCTACGAAAATAGGAAAAGGCTGTATTATCATTTCTTAACTTTTCCAATCTATTTTGTAATAGAGGATATAGTTCTCTGGTAAATAAGATAGTCTTTGCCCTCTGTGAGCTCAAGACTTGCAAATTAGGAGGGTAAGGCCCACATTTTAAAATAATTCTAAACAGGGTAGTAAGATCCAGTGAGGTGACGTGGTAACCACTGCACTCTGGAAACCTGAGATCCAGTGAACTGTGACCCTTCCGGTTGGAGCACCTCACAGGGATGACCAGGGAGAAGTTTGTGGAGAAGATATTAAGATGTGTGAGTTAGAAACAACTTGAGCAAAGCCCCAAAATCAATAATAGATGAGACCTGTTTTTTGAGTGAATTACAAGGCCGACTAATGTTTGAGCCTGTCTAGGAAAACATTAAGACATAATACTAGAAATGTGTGTTGATACCAATTTAAGGAAGCTGGAAAGATTTTGCTCTAAGCAATGAACCATTCATGGAAATTTGAGCAAGATACTGAAAGCAGTGTTTTGGGAAGATTAATATGTACAATGAATTAGAATTTGTAAGTGTCTTTAAAAATATATATCTTACTATTAATGCTCCATGTTAATATCATCTGATTGTAAAAGAACTGTACTTTTTGACAGTTTCAAAGGGTTATTCTGACTCTCAAAATTTTTCTAAAACTGACATACTGAAGCTTAAATGGGACCTTTATAACATAGATGTCTTAACAAACTTTCCTAGTTTTCCCCTGAAAAAGACAGTCTCTAGTATTTTGCTTTATAATTTATAATATTTTAATATTTTAAGACAATGAGTACAGATTTTTTTTAAATGAGGATGCAAAAATAACATACAGTAAACTTCTTCTAGGACTAGGATGTAACTCAGTGGCGCCCCTGAGTTCCACGTTGGTACCACAAAAAATAAAAAAATAAAGTAGACTTACTTCTTCCACTCTTAACTTCTAACATGGTAATTCTCCCCTCAAGAAATAGTTATTTGTAAATTAGTCCAGATGTCTAGCTAAGGTTTTCATGTAGATAAGTATATTTTTTCATAAAGTGATGCTATAGAATATAACTTATAGTATTCTGTTCCTTTTTATCATTTAGTATGTCTTAAGTATTATTTCATTGTTTGTATTTGTGCTGTACCACTGGGTCCTTGAATTTTTATTGTTTGTATTTGTGCTGTACCACTAGGTCCTTGAATTTTTATTAGGCAGGAAGTCTTTTTCACTTGATAAAAACTGCCACTTGGGGCCAGGGATTTAGCACCTGTCTTGCAAGCGCAAGGGCCAGGGTTCAGTCCCCCGATAACCACATACAATACTGGGCATGGAAACTCATGCCCAGCAGCAATCAATACCACATACCACAGTGCCGGACGTGGTCGCTCACGCCTGTAATCCCAGCGCTAGGGAGGCAGAGGCAGGAGGATTGCTGTGATGTGAGTTTGAGGCAGAGTTCAGGGCCAGCCTGAACTACAAAGTGACACCCTGTCTCAAAAAACAACAAAACAAAAAACCTGCCACTGGTTTTAGTTATTTTCTCATTGCTGAGACATGGTACCCAGCCTTCACAGTTTACATGAGGGAAGGGTTATTTGGCTTACAGTTTGGAGAAATTTCAGTCTTCAGTCAGTCAGCTGGAGGGGAGAGGGGCATTACAAGGGGCTAGACCAGCAGGAAGCTGCAAACCATTAAGGGCGGAGGGCTGGGAGCTCATGAGGCTTTTGGAGTACATTTACGTATAAATTGCTCTTTAACACTGCACTTTAACATCAAAGGGTTCTTTGTGATATGCTTATGTGTTTCATATCTGATGAATAGCCCATGTATGTATCTATATATGTTTTTTGTTGCTTGCTGTGAGACAGGGTCTCGTTTTTTGTAGTTCAGGCTGGTCCTGGGCTCAGCCTTGAACTCCCAGCAATCCTCCTGCCGCTGCCTCTCAAATGCTGGGATTGCAGGTGTGAGCCATCATGCCGGCACTATGGGATGTGGTTCTGATTGCTGGTGGACGTGAGTCTCCATGCCCATCATTGTTGTATGTGGTTACCAGGAATCAAACCTGGGCAGGCGTCAGAACCACTGACATACAAATATATGTATTTTTTTTAATACTATAGGTTGAGAATCTTTTTGTCTGAAATGCTTGGGACCAGAAGTGTTTCAAATTGCAGATTTTTTTTCCAGATTTTGGAATGTTGGCATATACTGTACATAATAAAATATCTTGGAGATACTCCCTAGGTCTAACCACAAAATTTATATTTTATATATGCTATACAGTTAGGCTGAAGGTAAGTTTATGCAGTAGTGTATTTTTAGTAATTCTATGCATAAAATGTTTTTTGCATCAGACCAATTGTGGAATTTTCCAATTGTGGAATTGTATCAGTTCTCAAAAAGTTGAAGGTTTTGGAAAATTTTGGGCTTCAGATTAAGGATGTTTAACCTGTAATTACAATAAATTCTTGAATATTATTTACAGAAATGAAAGACAACATGTTTACATTTTTTTTCTGTTTATTATGTGTGTTCATGCTGTGTGAATTTATACTATATGATTAAAATCAAAGCAGTATAATTTAGTGATTGACTGGTAGGAAAAAGTTTAGAAGTCGAGAACGGCTCCACGGATTTTTGCCATGAGCAGTTCAATAGATAGTGATGTCACAGTCAAGCTGGGGGATGGGAGAATGCATCAGACTTAAGGAGTAAAGTCTAAATTTAGTTTTGATTGTGTTTAAGATATTTATGGAATAGTACAATGGAAATGTTAATCCAGTTACATACTCAAATTTGGAATGTAGAAGAAAGATGTGAGTTAGAGATCCAAATTTAAGAATTACCAGCTTTTTTTTTACTATTTCAATGAGCAGGAATAGAAGAAATCACATAGTAATAGTCAGATGTGAGGAAAATGTCCATAAGGATACCATAGAGAAATAACTTGAGAGGTCCCGTGAAAACCAGTAACATGTGTGGTGAACAGCAAGAAAAAAAGTATTTCTTTTTGTTAGTACGTGTATATATGACATAATGAGTATATTCATCATGGGGACTTGGTTTATGTGCATGGCACATCTTAATTCCTTATATTTCCTTGTCTCTATCCCTTCTTCCCCCTTCTATCCCCTGGGCTTCTTCTCTTTTGCAAAAGATCTCTGTCTTTTTCTGTTATCTGTCTTGTATTTTGCTCTCTTTTTATACTTTGGGTTTCTCAGATAAGAGAAAGTATGTGCTATTTAAGCATGTGCACCTGACTTATTTCATTTAACATTATTGTCTCAAGGTGCATCTATTTTCCTACAAATGATTTCAATTTATCCTTCATTATAGCAGTGGAGTATTTCTTTGTGTGTAAATACCACATTTTCTTTATCCATTCATCTATTGATGAATATACAGACCATTCCAAGATATGGCTATTATGAGTTGTGCTGCTATGTACATGAGTACATGCGTGTATCACTGCAATATGATATCTTTAATTCTTTTGGAAAGATACCACGAAGGAGAACAGCAGAGTCAAATGGAATTTCTTGTTTTAGTTTTTTGAGGAATCTCCATACTGATTTCCATAGCACTAGTTTACATTCCCAGTGATGATGTAAAGAGTTCTTTTTTCCTTGAAGCCTTACCAGCACTTGTAGTTAGTTGATTTCTTCATGATAGCATTTCTTTCTGGAGTAAGATGGAATCTTAATGTTCTTTTAATTGGCATTTGTCTACTAGCCAGTGATGTTAAACATTTTTTCATACATTTATTGGCCATGGTCTGTTCATTTCAGTTGCCCATTTTTTATTGCATTTCTAAATTTGGGGATCTAATTTTATTTTATTTTATTTTAGTTTTTTTAGTTCTTTATATATTCTAGATAATAGTCCTCTGAGGGATAGCTAGCAAGCTGTTTTCCCACTCTTTAAGTTATCTCTGGCATTATTGGTTGGTTCTTTTGCTTTCTAGTTTTATATAGTCCTATTTGTTGATCCTTCATGTTACTGTACAGTGGGGTTCTTTTTGTTCCAAAAGTCCTTGCCTCTTCCTATGTCTTTAAAGGTTTTATCTATTTTATCTTCTAGCAAATTAAGTGTTCCTATTTTCATAGTTAGATCTTTGCTTCATTTTTATTTTAGCTTAGTATATGATGAGAGACGAGGGTATGGATTCAGCTTTCCACGTGCGGGTAGCCAGTTTTCCCAACACTGTTTGTTAGAGACTGTCATTCTTCCAGCCCTTTGTCAAAGATGAAATAGCTGAATGTCCTGAGGTTGTTTGTATGTCCTCTGTTCTGTTCTGTGAAGCAACGTGTCTTAGTTTTTGCCAGTACCATACTGGCATACAGTACTGTTTTTTTTTTTTTTTAAATCACTGTAGCTTTATAATGTAACTTGAAATCCAGATTTCCTATGATTTTTGCCCTCGTCTCCCAGAATTGTGTGTGGTATTCTGGTATCTTCAGGTTCCATACGAATTTTAGATTTTTGTTTTTTCTAGCTCTGTGATGAATACTATTGGTATTTTGGGTGGGTTGCATTAAATCCAAGTATTTAATTTTTCTTATGCTACAGTGAATGGTATTGTTTTCCTCATTTCTTTCATGGTGGGTTTGAATTTGAAGTGTTGGGTTTTTATACTTTTTAAATACCTTTATACTGAAAAGAGGATTTTTTTTTTTTGGTATTTCAGGGATATGAAGATTGGTTACGACATAATTCAGATAATGAAGTAAATGGAGCTCCTGTTTATGTAGTTCGAAGTGGTGGCCTTGTAAAAACTAGATCAAAAAACATTCGGGTATGCATCTGGTAAATAATAGAAAATTCTATTTTGATATGGCACATAATTCTAGTCTTCACTATATTGTAGTTTTAAAAAACTAATAGAGCTGGAGGCATAGCTCAAACTTAACTAGCATATTTATGACCCAACACGGCAAATAATAAAAATAATAATCATGTAGGTCACTTATGTAAAAATGTCCTTGCTTCTTAAAATCTGTATGTTCACTTTTCTCTCAAATTCTTCATAGGTGGGTGATATTGTTCGAATAGCCAAAGATGAAATCTTCCCTGCAGACTTGGTGCTCCTCTCTTCTGACCGAATGGATGGTTCATGTCACGTCACCACTGCTAGTTTGGATGGAGAGACAAACCTGAAGGTCTGTTCATGTATATATCTAAGGCTGAAGGTTGTTCTTGATGAACAGATGCCTCTGGGTGATAATAATATTTTCCTTTGGTTGAAATAATAAAGCATAACCTGATAAAGGAGCATTATTTAACTTACTGATATGTACTTTTAAAATTAGGAAGCTTTTAGAAAGAAAAAAATCTATAATTTATTTACAGAGCACCTTCACATGATTTACTCAGTTCAAATTGAAAATGGAAAGTTTTTAAGTAAAATAGCTTTTAATGTATTTCATGGGTTGTTTTGTTGTTGTTGTTGTTGTTGTTGTTTTTTTCAGGTAAGGGACAAAAATTTTCTGTTTTCAGATTATAAACAAGGCTAAAAATACACTCTGTCATTGTTTATAATAAATTTTGAGCAGTAGTGAATATATATAATTTTTTGTGTGCAAATAGCCTCTAACGATAGGTAATAACAGCAGTCCCTCTCTCTGTTTCAGTCTTGATTCTGTTTCGTTGTCTGGCTGAGTCAATCACTTCAACTATAAAAGAGATTTCACGTAATAGTTAATGTCTAAGATCACATTTGGATATAAATCCTTTTTCTTTTATTTCTCCTTTTTTGGTCCAGACACATGTGGCAGTTCCAGAAACAGCAGTATTACAGACAGTTGCCAATTTGGACAGTCTTGTAGCTGTAATAGAATGCCAACAACCGGAAGCAGACTTATACAGGTAGGTGTGGTGTTCAGTATTTTCATTTCTAGCCCTGTAGACAAACCTATGTTTGTAATTATGAATCTTCTACTTCTCCATTACCTTCTTTTTTTTTTTTTTTAATAATCTACTGTGCTTACTTGATAGCTGTGGTAGTATATAGAAGAGAGATATCCATAGAAGAGATATCCATAGAAGAATAATTCTAATGACTAAGCTAGATGCAGTTGAGATTATGTCTTTGTGTTCACTATCATATAGAAATGCTACTTTAGAACCTAATGTATGACTTTCATAGTTTCAGTATTTCACATATATAACATGGCAAAGTGAAAAAAAATTTACACAAATATTACTTGAAGTCCTGTAAGTTCTTTAAGGGCAGAAATTATATCTTATCACCTATCAGTAAGCACAAGATTAAAAAATAATTTTTTTGGTATATTAGATCTCTAAAAATCCTACTTTAAGAAGCAGAGAGACTTCAACTTTATAGCTTATTAAATAACTCAGCTCATTTTTACTCAGTAATTAGTAGAAGCCTAAATTACAACCACACTGTAAAAGTCACCTTCAGCTTCTTGTCACATATCTCCCCCTGATGGTTGAAATATTTCAAAATCTGATCTTTAATCACTGGAATCTTCAAATCTTTTCTGTTTGTTTTGCATCCGTATCTTTTGTGGGGTTTTTTGTTTGTTTGTTTTTGAGACGTGGTTCAGACAGGTCCTGAACTCACTATGTAGCCCTAGCCAGCTTTGAACTCACAGCAATCTTCCTGCCTCTGCTTCCTGAAGGCTGAGCTTACAGGCGTGAGTCACCGCATCTGACATGTGGTATATAGTTACCAGGGATCGAATTTAGGACCTTGCGCTTGCCAGGCAGATGCCAGAACCACTGAGCTAAATC
>PVIR01015922.1:22160-37550 GCA_004026965.1 Petromus typicus
AAAAAAAAAAAAAAAAAAAAAAAAAAAAGATTTCTATATTATTGTTATTTCCTGGTCTGAGAGGACTACAAATAAAATATTATGAAAAAGTAGAAAATGATATAGAATTAAGCAAGCATAAGATTATTTAAACTTTTTAATTTTTTTGCAATATTGGGAATTATTATTTTTAAATATTATGATTTTTTTTCTCAATTGCATGTTTATTAACTGGAGTCACATTATTCCTCTTAAAAGCTCTTAATAGCTTATCAAGAGAAAATACAGTTGGACATGGAAGAGCACATCTGTAATCCCAGCCCTCTGGGAGGCTGAGACAGGAGGACCACAAATTGGGGCCATGCCTGGGCAACTTAATTTAGTAAGACCCTGTCTCAAAGTAATTTTAAAAAAGAAAAGAAAAGAAAGACCTATAGATGTAGCTTAATGTGAAGGGCCTGCATTTAATCTCTAGCACCATAAAGAGAAAGGGAACAAGAGACACTCATGGTAGTAGATGATTTCTACCAAACTGCTGAAATAAATCAACTAGAGGAGCCTTCTGTTCAGGAGCAGCGCCCAGCATGTGCTTGGCACGGTTGTCTCCATTTTTCTCTCGTCTGTCTCTCTGCCTGCTTTAGTCTCTTGTATTTCCATCCCTTTATAGGGTAGATTCTGACTCAGCTCTTTCACAGCTATGAATGTTTTGTGTGAAAATAATGTATCACAGAGTCAAGGAAGAATATCATTTAATTTGTTCAAAAATTGGGTAGAAAAACTCTAGGGGCTGGGGATTTATTTAACTCAAGTGATACCATGCTGAACTTGGGAACACAAGAGCCCAAGTTAGATCCCTGGTACAGGAAAAAAACAAGAACAAAAAACCACAACTCCCCACCAGTAGTGATTTAAACAATTGTACAGTAACAAAAACTGCAATATTATATGTGGCTACTAAAAGTAATAATGTAGTTACAAGTTTTTGGTAGAGCATATTAAGTTTGGAGAATGATGTTACTAACAGTATTTATGATATGACCGTTTTTGCTTTTAAAATCTGTACATACATACATGTGTGTATGTTTAAAAAAGCCTGGAAAACATCTCCCAAAATGTTATCAGTGTGTATATTTAAATGGTTGGATGACCAGCTATTCTTACTTTTTTGTTTTTTATGTTTGAGACAGGGTCTCGCTTTGCAGTTTAGGCTGGCCCTGAGTTCAGCCTCAGATTCACATCACAGCAATCCTGCCTCTGCCTCCCGAGTGCTGGGATTACAGGCATGAGCCACCGCGCCCAGTATTGCATGTTGTTACCAGGGGATTGAACCCTGGCCTTTGCACTTGCAAGACAGGCACTGGAACCACTGAGCTAAATCTCTGCCCCCTCTTACTTCTTTTTTTGATGTCTTTATATTATCTGAATGGTTTTATAAAATATATGCATGATTGAATGTGAATGTAGTCTTTAAAACAGAAAAGAAAATAATAAAGGCATTCCCACTTTGAAAAAAATCAAAGTAAGGATTTGGAGAAAGGGATAAATAAAGTACAGGTGGGTTCAGCGTGAAACTAACCTCAACAAATACTGAAAGTACTTTAAAATCATAGGTGACAGGGGCCAGGGATTTAGCTCTGTGGTGCCAGTGTATACCTGGCAAGCACAGGGTCCTGAGTTCAATCCTCACATACCACAATGCCGGCCTTGGTGGCTCATGCCTATAATCCCAGCACTCGGAAGGCAGAGGCAGGAGAATTAATGTGAGTTTGAGGCTAGTCTGGATTGCATAGTGAATTTAGGGCCAGTCTGAACTACAGAGCGAGACCCTGTCTGAAAAAAAAAATCACGGATAACAGGACAGATGAAAAGAAACAGAAGCCTTCTTAGAATTTAGCTAAAACAAAAATACTTATCACATATCATCTCTGAAAGGTGTCCAAGGAGACATCAGCTGATTTGTTCTTAGAATCTATATTCAGTTGGATTTAGAATGCAGCTACGGCTCATAAAATCACACTAAGTAGAGAGAATAGCTCTCCTTGAGAAGCTAAAGGAAATAGAAGAGGTTAGGAAGAGATAATGAAGCCAGTCTCCAAGGAACAAAGAGTCTGTGACCTGCAAAGGGGAGGAATAGTGGGGAACTTTGGAAGGGGTTATTTCTTTGCTTAAAGATGGGCATGAAATTGTCTAGAATTTGGTTCAGCTCTGTACTTCTCACACTAGTAGAAAATATATTTATACCTGAATTGACTTTATGTAATGGAGCAATTAGAACTGAAAGGCCAGTCTGAAAATCTATAACAGACCACTCACTCTAGATTTCAGGGAGTAAGAAATTTAAATGTGAGCACATGGTGAAAGAAGCTCACTGATTGGTTCTGACTTACCACTGTATCCCTGCCACTTGAATCATACATAGTAGCTGTTCAGTGAATATCTGTTGAGTAATTGAATGTGTAAATATGTGATCTGCTAGGTCACAGACTTCATTTAGTAAATTATACTAAAAATGTGAACATATTGTTGCCTAAGTAATGTATTTGTAGCAATTATAAATTCTTACAGTATCCTAACTAATTATAGTAATAACATGTAAGATGTTGGCATTTTGAAAATATTCCTTCATTCATTACCTCATTTTTAGCTAAAGTACTGATGGCAAGAATATTACAGCTTTTATAGCATAAAGATTACATAGATTCTTTTTGAGACAGGGTCTCACTTTGTAGTTCAGGCTGGCCCTGAGCTCACTACAGCCTCTGCGAGCCTTGAACTCCCAGCAGTCCTTCTGCCTCTGCCTTCCAAGTGCTGGGATTACAGGTGTGAACCATACCATGCCTGGCATTGTGGTGTGTGGTACTAATTGCTAGTGGGTGTAACCAGCATTGTTTTATGTAGTTAGCAGGGATGGAACTGGTGACCCCAGCGCTGGAACCACTGAGCTAAATCCTTGGCCTACATAGTTATTTTTATAGTTTATAGCATGACTATTGAATGATCCATATGTACAAAAGGTTGGTTTTGTTTCATGAATAGAAACACTTCTAAAACTATTATGTTTTGCCAGTGACTTAATAAGTAATAAGATATCATATTTTATAATATGGTACATTCTTTTATAGATTCATGGGACGAATGATAATAACTCAGCAAATGGAAGAAATTGTAAGGTAAGTCTAAGTTGTGTTACCTACTCTTTAAGTGGGAACTGTTTGAGGGTGGGATTGGAAAGTAAAGGGAGATACAAATAAGTACCACCAGATAAGGTTAATTTAAAACTTTTAGTCCTTTATCTGATAGTAATTTGTAGCACCAGCAAGTGAAGATGAAACATGCAATGAAATGGTATCAAAATAATTTATCAGTATTTGTATTTCTTTTTTTATAATAGCTGCTTTTTTGGATCCTTACACATTTAAGCCATAACACTTAAACTCAAGAGGATAACAGGATGTGTACGGCTCTGTGGTTGAGTGCACATTTACTCTTGAGTTTACTTCCAAGCATCCTCCCAAAAAGTAAAACTGTTTTAGCAAGTATAAACATTACCATCTTTACTTCAGAATCATTCAGTGCAAGCTAGAATATTTAGTGCCCAGTGCAGAACCAGTTACTTATTTTGATTGGCATTTTTTGTTCATTTGATTTTCTTTATTTGTTTTCCCTCAGTAGTCAAGTTAACTTTTGGCACCTTGATGAAAGGCTTTAAGTTAGTTGGAACATGCACTGATTGAATGAAGTTGCACTG
Source organism: Petromus typicus (assembly GCA_004026965.1). Classification (NCBI taxonomy): domain Eukaryota; kingdom Metazoa; phylum Chordata; class Mammalia; order Rodentia; family Petromuridae; genus Petromus; species Petromus typicus. Next base: position 25,888 of record PVIR01015922.1, read on the forward strand.
TTACTGGTGACCAGAGGACTTCAATTAGAATCAGTCTTGGAATTATCCCTGAATTTCCAATCAATCTTGACCTGCCACTTTTTTTTAATTGATTTTATTGGCTCATTTTATATGCACATCGTGATCACACTTGACATTAAGAATTTGTACCAGTACATGACACGACTCAATTTTCATTTTTTTCCCATTCCCCTGCCTATCCTACAACTCCCACCCCCCCATATACATAAGTCTTGCTTCCATTTTTTAACATCAAATTTTTTCTTTTCCTTCTTTAATTACCCCTACCTCCTTTCCCCTTTGAATATTTTCTACTTTACAGTATCTTTCAGATATTTAGAACTCATTTACATGTTCAGTTTCTTGTACAAGAGAAAAGATACGGTGTTGACACATCTGTAACCTATTTATTTCGCTTATGAATATATGAGGACATGCCACTTCTTTTTTGAAAAATAGTTAATGCTGTCTGTAGGAAATAAGTCAGTAACAGAAAGAGTTGTGCCAAGGATTTAGCTCAGTTTAGTGCCTGCCTCTCAAGCCCAAGGTCCCAAACTTAATCTCTAGTACAAAAAAAAAAAAGACCAAACTAATAGAAAGTGTTGAAATGAAATCAAGAAGCCACCAAAATTACACATCAGCAGTGATTCACATTTTAATGAACATTAACATAGGAGCACATTCAATAAATTCTGTAAGCGAGATGTATGTGTAGGGTCCCTGCTGACTGTGACTGACTTTATTTCCATTGTGCAATAGTAAAAATCTGTGGCTACATCATCTGCATTGCATGAAGATACTGTGCTGGTAAAGGAAAGTAGCAATTATATTACTTCCACTCCTAGAGTGGCTAAAAAAATTGAACTATGTTCTTTATTGAAGCAACTGGAGTGAATTGATGAGTTGCCTTTAAAATCTAAAGCTTATATGCTAGTATGAACTCAGAACTTTTATTCAGTACCAAGGGGGGAGGGGAACCATTTTACAGCTACCAAAGAGCTGCCACGTTGATTTTGGAATATCTATGAAGTGTGCTCCAAATATCTGATAAAACTAGACATGTTAACTGTGTCTCAGACGCTCGGCCTTCCTTGACTCATCAGTTTTTTACAGTGTTTGGGTTTGCAGATATTTTTGAATCAGTGATTAAAATACTCTTTGCCTTAGAGATAAATATGTATGTATCTTTCAGCCAAAAATAAGTGATATCAACAAAATAATGATTTTTTGATTTATCTGTAGCAGACTCTTAATGATTTTGCTGTCACTAAGAAGATACAATTTCCTTTCTAGTCATTCCTTGTCATTTTATATCTCCTTTATGGAGAGAAATTCAAACGGCAAGAAGACGTGTGCTCCAAGAAGTGTGCAATGCAAGTAGTCAAGTTGTACTGTGTGATCTTGCCTACAAAAACCACTAACATATTTTCTACATTATATTTTATTATAATCCAGCATAATTTTAATCATGCAGAACTCATGGATTTATACACAGATCATACAGTTTATGTTTACATTACATTTTAATTCAGATATTTCTAAAGCTTGTTATTAATTTTGCTCAGTTTTTAAAAATTCCATCTTCTACTTAACTTTCTTAAGTCACTGCTTAATCTTTTATTTTGTTATACTTGATGTTTAAACATTCTGAAACTAGTGGCTTTGTGAGTTTGTTTACATGCTTTCTGTATTTCTGAGCCACTAACTTTAAAGTAACTGAAATGCTAAAGCAGGTGTTTGTTGTTACAGTGACTAACATCATGGGTGGTCTAGGCAGCCTGGTAATGGCTAGGGTTTTAGTTTTATATGAAAGCAATATTTTACCTCGAGCTTCCTCCTGAGGATGCCCTTTATCTAAATTGAGTTTCTGATGTTCAGTGTTTTTTGTTTTCTCTTTTTTTTCTTAGACCTTTGGGCCCAGAGAGTCTCTTGCTTCGTGGAGCCAGATTAAAAAACACGAAAGAAATTTTTGGTTTGTATATACCTAAAACATTCTTTTGTATTAATGGTCCATATGAATTTCAATAAACATAGCATATATGGCCTTTTGATTTAATAGTTTACTAATGGGATATTATATATAGTAATTTTCTTAGAAAGCATGTTTTAATATTGTATTTTTTGTTCTTAATCTGTTTTTGAGTAGTAGACTATAACCTTGTCCTTCAATTTTCTTTGAAGTGACTAGTGAAACTAAACACTAAGAAAATAATTCTGAGCCAGGTGTGATGGCATATGACTATATTCTCAACACTCAGGAGTCTGAGGGAGGAGGATTGCTGTAAATTCAATGCCAGCTTGAGATACAAAGTGAGTTCAGGAGCAGTGTAAACTACATAGTGAGATCTTGTCTCAAAAAAAAGACAAAAAGAAAATAATTCTGTACGTTTAGTAATGTGGATGAGGACCAGTATAATCTAGCACCATGTTGTAGTAAATCACTTCTATAATTCCATTATGATCATTCTTACATGGAATTAATAATGGCTAATTCATTTACTCAACAAGTTACCATTGATCTCTGACTATACCAAGGAGTACTGCAACATGTCCTGGCATTCTGCAAAGATGAACAAATAATTCTCTTGCCTTGGAGAACTAAATTAACTTAGTAGGCTCTAAATCCACTCTGGGAAAATTCCGACATTGATAGCAACATTCATCTATCAACTAGCTTCTCTAGTTTCTGGAACAATCTTTCATATCCTGGCCTCTTGTTAACCACAGCTTTTTTTCCTTTATTTTTTTCTTCAGTTTTTATTTTTTATTAATCCATGTTTGCATTATATAATGGTTACATTTCTCAAGAAGTTGGTGCATGTTCATGACACCTTGATTTTTCATCTCATTCCACTTTCTTCCTTTCCTTCACATTTGAAAAACTTCCCTATTTCCTATTTTCTTTCATTTTACGTGCATACCCTTGTTTATAGCAGCACAATTTATAATAGCTAAATCTTGGAAACAGCTTATGTGTTCATCAACAGATGAATGGATACAGAAAATGCGGTATTTATACAAAATTGATTGCTATTCTGCCTTAAAGAAGGACAAAATTGGGTCAGGGATGTAGCTCAGTGGTTCTGGCATTTGTCTGGCAAATTTAAGGGCCCTACTTCGATCCCGGTTGACCACATACAACAATTCTGGGCATGGTGACTCACGCCTGTAATCCCAGCATCTAGGAGGCTGAGGCAGGAAGATTGCTCTGAGTTCCAGGCTCCCCTGAGCTACATAGTGAGCTCAGGGCCAGCCTGAACTCCAAAGTGAGATCCTGTCTCACACACACAAAAAAAGGACAAAATTGAGTCATTTGTAAGGAAATAGTTACACTTTGAGACTATAATGTTAAGTGAAGTAAATCAGATTCACACACTTAAATCTCATATGGTTTCTCTTATGTAATAGACTCAAAATATAAATGAAGAGCTAAATAACCACAACTTTTCAGGTCTTCGTCCTCATTCTCTTTTCATATACCTGTGCTATATCTTACCTCAAAGCCTTAGACACTCTGATAAAGAAATACCTATTTTTAAAAGGAGGAGATAAACAAGTATTGGCAAGGCTGTGTAAAAATTAGAATCTTCATACATTGCTGACGGGAGTGTAAGATATTGCAGCTGCTGTGGAAATCAGTTTGGCAGTTCTTCAGTAAGTTAAACATAGTATTTAGCATATGACTCAATCTCATTCTAAGTGTGGACCCCAGAGAATTAAAAATGAGTGTTCAAGCAAAAACTTGCACAGAGTGTTCATAGCAACACTATTCACATATAATAGCCAAAGGTCGGAAATACCCTCAATGTTTATCAACTAATGAAAAAATAAGCAAAATTCGATGTATCTGTATAATGGAATACTACTTAGCCATAAAAGAAATGAAGCTTAAAAATACGTTAAATAAAAAAGCCAGATATAAAAGATCTATATTGTATGATTCCATTTATTTGAAATAGTTAGAATAGACCAATTATGGAGACAAAACAGGAAAGTTTTTCTGAGAGTAGAGAGAACTAGGAAGTGACTGTTTAACAGAACTGGGATTTTCTTATCTAGTTAGATAGTAAGAAAGGTTACACAGGACCAGGGATTTAGCTCAGTGGGCACCTCCCTTGCAAGTGCAAGGGCTCAGATTTGATCCTCGATAACCACATACAACAATGTAGGGCGAGGAGACTCATGCCCACCAGCAGTACCACATACCACAGTGCTGGGTGTGGTGGCTCACACCTATAATCCCAGTACTCAGAAGGCAGAGGCAGGAGGATTGCTGTGAATTTGAGGCTCACGTGGGCTACAGCAGCGGGTTCAGGGCCAGCCTGAACTACAAAGTGAGACTCTTACCTCAAAAAAAAAAAGTTTCTTGAAAGTGTGAATGAACTAAGTGCCACTGACATCAGATAGTCTGTACTGTGATATATCTTCCCATTTAAAGACGAGGGAACTGACACTTGGAATACTTATCCAAAGGTCTCACTATAACTTTTTCTATAAGGCTAGTTTTGTCTAATTTCATTCATTGTCAAATTTCAGTCCTATTATTATGACTGTCATTCTTTTCATCTCAGTCCTTCAGATGGACATTTTCTGAACAACATTGTGTTAGTGTTTATGTAGCTTGCTCTGACAAACATCCTGTCCTCTCTCTGTGCTTGTGGAAGGACGCTCAGAGCAGACTCTGGCATTCAGGGCCTTTCGCGCTCTGACCCAAATCCATTGTACCAACCTAACAGAGTGGGCTTTCCCTTCGGCTCTGTTTAACTCTGCTAGTTCCATTTGCAGAGGCCTTCTGTTTCTCTTCTACCTATGTCAGTTACAGTTCTTGTCATCTCTGTTCCATGCAGACAGCTGTCCATACTTCGGGAACGAGAGTCCTGTGACTTACCCATCCTGCAGACTGACTGGGGCTCTGTCTTAGTGCTTTCCTACAAAGTTAAGGAGGAAAGGTTTATTTAGCTCATAGTGTATGGAGGTTCCAGCGCATATTTGGCTGGCTCGGAGACAGGCTGCCCTGGGAGAGGGGCATCAAAGAGAAGAAACGATTCATGGCAGGGGAAACGTAGCACAGTAACAAGGGAGGACTGGTTCTTTCTGTTCCTTTTATCCTGTCCAGACCACTTAGGGTGGTTACCAGTCACAGCCTTAACCCTAGTGCCTTTGATCCTAGTGTTGTACCATGTGTCAAATCCAGCATCACTGTAAGTCCAGCTACTTGTGAAAGAACCCCACCTATGACCACATGAGGCTTTGAGGGGACATCTGGACCCAAGCCATAATAGACTCCCATAATTAGACTTGGCAAATATTTTAGAAGCTATAAAAAGACTTAAAGAAGAGCCACATTGTAAAAGCTGTCAGACAGCACTTTTTTTTTTAGAAGCTTGCATGCTAGTAAGCACATACATTCATTTCCTGCAAACATGCCAGAGCACTGTTGCAAGAGGGTTCTGTTTTGTTGTATAGGTGTTGCTGTGTACACCGGCATGGAAACCAAAATGGCGTTAAATTACAAGAGCAAGTCACAGAAAAGATCTGCTGTGGAAAAGTAAGAAAACCATATTCTCATTTATTTATAACTCATTATTACTATTTAATCATCAAAATCTTAACAGTAAGTAAATAATTTGAAAGCAGATATTATATTTTGAAGATATTCAAAGAAAATGTGAATGAACATATGGGAAACTCAAACTATAAAAAAGAATTTATGGAAATTCTTGAGGTGAAAAATGTAATTGCTGCAATGTAAACACTGTGAGGTGGGTTTAATGTGAAATTGAAAGCCGAAGACATTGTCTCTAAACTGGGGGGAAAAGCAGTGGAAATTACTTATTTTGAAGAACACAGAGAAAAGATGAGAAAAAATGAAAGAGTTTCAGAACTGTGTGAGACATTAGGCTGTCTAACATAATTTGTTTCCTCAAAAAGGAGCAGCATAAAAATATTTGAAAATTTTCTATAATGTGAGAGGGAGGGAAAAAGATTAATTTACACTACCAAGATCAGCAGTTGCCAGGCAGAAAAAATGCAAATTATAATTGGACTATTAAAATATGTTTTAAAAAAAGAGAAGGCATTATAAGCAGTCAGGTGAAATATGTCACATACCAGTTAATAACTACCATTGATGCCATCCAAGACAGCTGAGGGTTGTGAATGAACTGACAGGTGCTGAAGGACAGTCAAAGTCACCCCAGATATCTGCAGTATATAACCATATAATTCTTTTTTTTTTTTTTTTTTGTTTAGACAGGGTCTCGCTTTGTGGTTCAGGCTGGCCCTGAGCTCAGCCTCAAACTCACATCACAGCAATCCTCCTGCCTCTGCCTCCCGAGTGCTGGGATTACAGGCGTGAGCCACCACACCCGGCACTGTGGTATGTGGTACTGGTTGCTGCTGGGCGTGAGTCCCCACACCCAGTAACGTATGTGGTTACCAGGGATAGAACCCGGGTCCCTGCACTTGCAAGACAGGCACCAGAACCATTGAGCTACGTCCCCAGCCCCATCATATAATTCTTAAAACATCTAAAAATGAATTATGAAAATAGAAATAGCCTAAGGAACAAGTCAGCAAAAGACTGGAATAGACACTTCACAAGAAAAATACACAAATGGCTGATGAGCACATGAAAGATTATACAGTGGCACCTTGGTTCACAGATTTTTTTTTTTTTTAAACAGTTTGCTATGCAAACAGAACCATTTGACAGTGTTTTGTCTTTATTTGAAAACTCTATGCCGGGTGACAAATAAGACCAGAGCCATTTTTCCACACAGATACACATGTGGCTAATTTTCCAAAATTGTAGAACAAAGTTTGTGAACTGAGGTACCACTATAACAGTCTTGTCTGTCTTGAAAAACATAACTTAATACTCTAAAGAGTATTAATCTACAAATAAACATCTAACAAAATGCAGATCTCTGTGCTGAAAATTACAAAACACTGAGAAATCAAAGACCTAAATATATGGGACAAAATGACATGTTTGTGGATTAGAAGGCTCAATAAGATAAAGATGTCAGTTCTCCCAGGTCAATCAAGTTTTAATGCAGTTCTTGTCATAATTCCAGCTAGAGCCCGGTGTGGTGGTGTAAGTTTATAATCCTGGATCTAAGAGAAACTGAGGCAAGAGGATCAAAACCTGAAGTCCAGCTTGAGAAGTTTAGTACAGTGTACAGGTCCTGAGTTCAATCCCCAGTATTCCCACAGAAACATAAATTCCAGCAGGATTTTTTGTGGAAATATAAAAATTTATCCTGAAATGTATCTGGAAACACAAAGAGACCAAGAGAGCTAACTGTTTTTGAATTGAAGGAAAAAATGAGAACAGTCACCATCTGATGTGAAGATGGACAATCTAAGTCCAGCAGTGAAGGCATTTTGTTATTGGTGGCTGTATGAAAATAAGACAACCCCCAAAATAAATGCACACGTGTGTATTTAGAGGTAGTACCAAGAAGGCAATACAGTGTAGGGAAGAGAATCTTCAACCAGTGGTGTGAAAATAATTGTGTATCTGTGGTAGAAAAAAATCCTTAAACCCTGTACCACATACAGTATACTGAGTCAGATGAAACTCAGATTAAATGTAAAACATGCGCTTGAGGTGTAGCTCAGTGGGGCACCTGCTTAGCATGTGCGAGGTCCCATGCTCAATCCCTAGCACCAAAATAAATAAATTCATTAATATACGACACTTTTAAAAGAAAGAACATTTTCAGGACGTATAGTTAGGCAGTTATTAGCTGTAACACCAAAAACCACAATCACTAAATGAAAAAAATTAATAAATTGGATTTCATCAATTAAAAATTTTTAAAAGACTATTAGGATAGAAAAACAAGTTTTAGAGTAGGAGGAAATACTTACAAATCACAAGTCTTTTTTTGATTTTTTTGTTTGTTTGTTTGTTTGTTTTGAGTCAGGGTCTCACTATGAAATTCAGGTTGTCCCAAACCTTAGCAGTCTTCCTGCCTCAGCCTCTTAAGTGCTGGGATTATAAGCATGTGCCTTCATACCCAGCAGACAAGTCCTTATTATTTAGAAATAATAAATAACTTTCAAACTAATAGTAATACAGTGATTCAATTAGAAATAAAAGTAAGTGTGAATATGTAACAAAATAGATTTGCAGGTGACAGGATAAGCCCACGAAAAGATGTTTGCCATCATTACCTATTATGAAAAAGCAAATTAAAACCACAGAAAAGTATTACCACACCAATTGGAACAACTGAAATTAAAAAATCATGTTAATGCCGAGTGTGTTCTAGGGCATAGAGCAGCTGAGTGTCTCATGCATTGCCAGGGGGAGCGAAAAGTGGCACACCCAGTCTGGAAGATAGTTGGGCAGTTTCTTACCAAACTACATGTATATTTACCATGTGACTTAGCAATTACATTCTTGGGTATTTATCCGAGTGAAATAAATTTGACCCTAACACTACAACTCATGGAGGTTTGTTCATAGCAACTTTGTTACAGCAAAAACCTAGAAACCGCCCAGTGAGTGAACAAAAAGTCTTGAGCTGAGGATTTAGCTCAGTGGTTTTGGCGCCTACCTTGCAAGCACAAGGTCTGGGGTTCATCCCCCTAACCACATACAACAATGCTGGGCATGGTGACTCACGCCATGCCCACCAGCAGTTAGTACCACTTATCACCAGGCTGGCTGGTGGCTCACACTTGTAATCCCAGCACTTGGGAGGCAGAGGCAGGAGGATTGCTAAGCTTGAGGCTGAGTTCAGGTCCAGCCTGAAATACAAAAAGAGACTCTGTCTCAAAAAACTAAAAAAATAAATAAATAAAAGAACAAACCTAACTGGTAATTGGAAGTAAATATGGATAAAATGGTAAAATGTCAACAGTTGTTCCAAGATGTTTTGGGCACATTATGTTTTGTTTACATGGATTTCTGCTTTTGTGATGTTTCTTCATATCAAAAAATTTCTTTAATTCAAAATTGAACATTCGTTTGCTTCAGCAGCACGTACATGTTACAGCAATACATACTCTAGAGGGTTTACCATGGCCCATGCACAAGACTGACATACAAAGTCACAAAGTGATAGATATTTTTTTTTTTGAGACAGGGTCTCACTTTGTAGTTCAGGCTGCCCCTGAGCTCAGCCTCAAACTCAAATCACAGCAATCCTCCTGCCTCTGCCTCCCAAGTGCTGGGATTACAGACGTGAACCACCACGCCGAGCACTGTGGTATGTGGTTCTGATTGCTGGTGGGTGTGAGTCTGCACACCCAATATAGTTGTATGTGGTTAACCAGTGATCTTGCACTTGCAAGACAGTCACAGAATCACTGAGCTAAATCCCTGGCCCAGTGATAGGTATTTTTAAATATATTACAATAAATAAAATTGGAAACTGGTGACATTAAGTACAAATTATGTAGGGAGGATCAATGAGAATTAATATGTTAATAACTGTGAATTAGACTAAAACTATGAACACAATTTTGCTTGAGAAAACAATTAGAAACATATTGAGTATTTTTTGTGTGGCTCTGTTATAGTGCTCAGTTTTCTAAGTTACAATTTTTTTCTACTTCTGATATTTCCAGTCAGTTTGGAATTTAACCTAATAAACAATGAAAAATCCAATGGTAATAATTACAGGCTGTTTTAATTTCAGCAAATTTAATTAAACTAGTTTTGATTTAAACAAAAAGTTGAGTATAAATTTAAATAAGACACAAGGAAGATAAGATAAACATTTGAAACTTGATTAAGCAAATAAAAATAGGCTGTACAGTGTAGGCAGCCTGGAGTGTCTAACAAGACAGGCATGAACGAGGTAGAGATAGAGCAGTCTGGACGAATAGAACTAGTGAGGTTGGGGATGGGTCATAGTTTGGAGTCAGCTGGTGTGTAGCCTGGGACTTCACACACCTGCTTGTTCGCTGTGTGGCTTAGACTCACTGTTCTATTCAGTAGAACCAGATGCTTCCATGTTTAAAAATGTGAGCAGTGCCAAAGGTGAAGTACCAACATGTTGCCTAGTACATAATAGCCAAACAAAATCAGTTCCTTTCTAGGCCCCTTATTCTGAACATAGTGTAGCATTTATGTTGGAAAATGTTGGATATCAACTACTTGTGAAGCTAAGTTAAGCTAAATTATGGAAGCCCTAGAGAGACAAATCAGAATTCAGCTGTTTGCCCTTTGGTAAGAGCCTGTACAATACCTGTGACCTACCTGCATTTTCCCTGAGTGTTTGTTGGATGCCTGAGGATTCATTATACTATGATTTATTTGATGTTTGAATTTTTAAATGAAAAGAGATTTCTTTAATAATATAAAAAAAGTGTGATTTTTAAACCTAAAATCAGATATATCACATTAAGCTTGCTTGGTAGAGAAGAGCTTTGAAGTCACTTGCTGGTGATTGGAGAAAATTATGTAATTACTTTTAGGTATCATCAGTTAAAAAGACTTAGTAATTTCTTCTCTATAGTGTTTTTATAAAGTTTAAATATTGGATGTGACAGATTTCCTAAAATTTTAGTGCTATACAGTGTTTTATTTATTACACTTGCAATTAGATAGGGCCTAGGGGATTTAGTTTAGCGGGTCCATTGCCTGTCTTGTCACAAGTTCGATCCCTAGTACACACATGCGCACACACACGCACACACACAATTAGATGGGCCCTGAAAGTACAAGAAAAAAGGTCTCAGAATGCTTACTACAAAAATAAGTTCCCTCTCTCAAAAAGTTCCAAGGCCATTATCTACTGTAACATCTGTATGTCTGCATTCTTTTATTGTTGGTAAATCAGTTCTATTGAGTGCTCTTTTCCTAAAAATAAAAACTATATCCTTTAAAATAGCTAGAGAAATTCTTCTCATACCGATGTTTTGTATTCTTCTTTCAGATCAATGAACACATTTTTGATAATTTATCTAATAATCCTTATTTCTGAAGCTACCATCAGTACTATCCTGAAATATACATGGCAAGCTGAAGAAAAATGGGATGAACCTTGGTATAACCAAAAAACAGAACATCAAAGAAATAGTAGTAAGGTATTTCATGGTATTCATAACTGCTGTAAAACAGACATTACTTTTTGGCACAGTTAAAGCTTTGGTAACTTGTGATAGCAAGGACCTACGATCTCACGAAACCCGAGGCCTGAAGTGACATTGCAAACAAGGAGCAGTCAGCATGTGTTTGTAGTAATGCCTTTTGTAGGTTCGGGTATGTTCTCTTTGTAATAATTTAAAGCCACAAAAATTTAAGTCCAGCTATATTTGCTTTCCCCTTACATTCTACATAATTCAGTTTTTTATTCCATATACTTTATCTTATAAATGAGTTAAGGAGAATTTACTTTCAGTTCTGTGTGAATAATTCAAGAAGTCTTATTGTCAGTCTTGATGGTATGTATGAAGTAATTCACAAGTTATATGACATTTTAAACTGATAAAAATATGGACATCCAACAATATAACCTATAATTTTGGTAAAAATTGTTCTCTAAACTTTACTTTAGATCAAAACACAAATACGACTGGAAGACATATTTGGATCTCAAGAGACTACAGAGCAGATAAATACAGGGCCATATTTTCAGTGTCATTCTCATCCATAACTCTGTGTTTTTCCTTTTTTTTTTTTTTTTTTTTAATTTTTAAAA
>PVIR01015923.1:0-37491 GCA_004026965.1 Petromus typicus
TAGCAAGATTGCTGGTGAGAGGGCTGGTGAGGGCATCTCATCATTGGGCAGAGCAGGGCTTCAGGACCAGCAGTCTACAGGATGGGGCAGCTGTCAGACTGGCAGAGGCCGTCTGGGCCGCAGCCCTGGGTAGGAGTGCCACTTCCTACGGACATGGTCTCTGCACTTGGGTTCCAGTAGCAGGCCTAGTGAGGTCTGCTAAGTAGTCAGACTTGAACTGAAATGACAAATGTAAAAACTTTAATCTTTTCTAGACAGAAAGGCAATAAAAGCCAGACACCTCTTGCCTGTCAGACGTGGTACTGGTGCCTGATTTCAGAGTGCTGCGTTATCAAGGTGCATCAGCCAGCTCAACAGAGAGAGCTTTAATAAACAGTTTAGGAGTCCATCTGGTGAGCACAAAAAGAGGCACTCCGAGTGATAGTCAGGAGGGCAGACGTGGGTGGGAGGGCTGTCCCTGGAGCCCCTCCTACAGCTCGCTCAGCACAGGCGCCTGGGAGGTCCAGGAGGGCGCTGAGCTTCTGGGAAGTGGAGAAGCCTTTCCAGAGGAGATGCCATCCGGCCCTGTAAAGTAAATTGAGGTGGAGTAAGAGGAAAGGAAGAGAGGAAACCATAGTTCACACAGGCACAGACTTGTCTGGTCTAAGAACTAAAGTGTCTCCAGTGAGTAGATGATGCGGAAGAAGTACGCTGCTCTGATTTCCCTTTTACCTGGGTTGGCATTTGCACTAATAACTCAAAAGTAACAGTGAGTGAATGGCTGGCACGGTAGCAGGAAGCCCCCAGTGCTCCGGCTGCAGTCATTTTGTTCTTCACCGCAGTTTTAAGAAGTGCAGTCACACTGAAGCAGTAAGCATTGTTTTTATTAAACCTCTACCCTTGTGCGTGCACACCTCTTGTCCTATATGGTACATGCAACTTGCATCCCAGCTAAGACTTGATAGTTATCTGAGCAAACTCTGTAGTTGTTTGAAAGGTAAATGGACTCCAAAGACCACTGTCTAAAGAGGATGCGTGGATATGGCGTCAGACGCGGGTATTTGGTGTCGTTTTGTAAAGGGGCACTGTGGAGAGCTCTGGTCACCAGTGTTGCAAGCCAGCTTTCGAGTAAAAATTAGGGTGTTGGGAAACATGTGCTGCCGTTTCCAGTGCAAAAGGCTCTTTATGATTTTAATGGTGACTTAGTTAATATAATTTTTTAATTTCGATCTTTATTGATACGTTATATATACACCATGATCACATTCAACATTGAGGATTTGTACCCGTATGTGACACAATTTAATTCTCATTTTTTTTATTCCCCTACCCAACCTACAACCCCCTGTCTCCTGTATACCTAAACTTTGTTTCCTTTTTTGATACAGTTTTTGATGTATATAATGAAATGTGCTGACATTTGGAAGGTCTTTATAAATCTGTGGCTGGTGTTTCCCAGATGACTAATGCATGATGCTACAGAATCATGCATCATTCCACCAGAATATAGCGGAGACAGACCAGTCACTTTTCTCTAACAGTGAGAAAAGCTCATTGATGTAGTTTCAGATACCACAGTGTGACTAGCCTATAAGAAAGTCACAAGTTGTCACATTTCAGTGTAGTCACAGAAGCATCTGCAGTTACTGGAAGAGGCATTGAAATGTGACTCCCTTTGTCATCTATATGTCTGTGTAAGTCTAGATTTGCTTTGTATACCTCATCAGTGTCAGTGTATTGCAACAGAACATCATTGCATGAGAATCTGGCCAGATATTAAAGAGATTTGCACAAATGTGAACAATGTTAGTCTTCTTGTTAAATTTATTTTTTATGTTGGAAAAATAGATGTTTTTTCGTGTAGTATTTTGTGATGATATGTATTGCTTATTATTGCTATACTTAATTCACTTCATGTGTTTTTAAATTTTAATTTACAATATAATAAGCACCTGTATGTACAACACATGAACAAAAACTTTTCAGGATTTTTGAGCCATTTTTAGAGATCTCAAAAATGTCTTGAGATTAAAAAGATTAAAAACCAGTGATCCGGGCTGGGGATTTTTAGCTCAGTGGTTCCGGCACCTGCCTTGCAAGTACAACGGCCCGAGTTCAATCCCCAGTAACCACATACAGCAATACTGGGTGTGGAGACTCACGCCCACCAGCAATCAGAACCACACACCACAGTGCCGAGTGTGGTGGCTCATGCCAATAGTCCCAGCACTTGGGAGGCAGAGGCAGGAGGATTGCTGTGAGTTCCAGGCTGAGCTCAGGGCCAGCCTGAACTACAAAAGCGAGACCCTGTCTCAAAAAAACTTAAAAAAAAATGCCAGTGATCCGAAAAGGATTTGATCCAGGGGATTAGATGCTGAGCAGCCCATTGGAAGGGCTGGACGAAGCCCAGGTCGGAGGTGCTCGCTACTCTGGGGCTACTGCACATTTCTGAAGCACTGTGGAGTTGCTACTGTTTGGAGTTGGGTGCTCCCAGAAGTCCTCAGTGACTGTCCCAGACATGAGATGGGACAGCTAATGAAGTGACCACTCATTGTACCCTGGACTACAGAAATGCAAATGACGAAGGCGTTACTGGAAAATAGGAAATAGAGGAAAATAGGGGAAAGGTGCACATAGGCAGAGATGCGTGTCACTGTATTAACCTTACACGTCCGCGGTGTGGTGGTGGTGGTGTCGGTATGAAAGGGTAGTAATGTCCTCATTCTTACAAGCTACTCACAGTTTTTAGGAGTGAAAGGACAAATTTTAGTTTGGCCAAAAAGAAAAGATTCCTACATAAAAAGAGAGCAGGTATAGTAACATGTTCATGATTGGTGACTCTAATTGAGGGTACAGAGAATACTCATTGTACTGTTTTTAAACATTTCTTTGTGGCTTTGGGGTTTTAAAAAATAAAGTTTGGGGTAAAGGCGTTATACCAGGTTAAAAGTAGGTCAGAGGTGTGGAAAACAGAAGTGAGATTATCTTATCTGATACAAAACAGAAAAATAAACTGATAGAAATCAAAGAGGAAAAAAATATGAAAAATTAGAGGATCAGTTGAGAAAGTTTAACATCCAGTTAGTATAAATCTTAGAGCAAACTGGGGGGAAATGAATTTAAAAAGGAGAGATGGAATAAAATGATATGAAATATCTTGGAAATGATTAAATTGATTTCCAGATTGAAAACTCACACCCAAGAAAGAATGTGAAGAAAAGAACCATCTGAAGCACTGTCATTGTGAAATTCAGGCGACCAGAGATAGAAGAGCAACCCAGATAGTTCTCAGAGAGAAAAGTCAGAGACCCGAAGGTCTAGGAGTTAAAGTCTTCTCACTACGAGCAGACTGGAGCAGTGTTTTCACAGGTGTGAATGAAATTATTCTCAGCCTGGGATTCCGTTTCCTGCCATGTTATCAGACAAGTACGGGGATAAAAATAAAGGCATCTTCAGAACTATGTGACAGGTCGATGCCTTGCACTGGCCCCTTTGAAGTTACCAGAGCGGAGCGTAGTCAGTCTCTCCACTGCTGGGACAGAAGAGCTGATCCCCGTAGTTTAAAGGAAGAGAGGTTTATTTTGACTTCTAAATAACGGAAGTTTCAGGCTCTGGTCCGGTGGCTCTGAGATTGGAACATCAAGGGGAAGTTTCATGGTGGGCTAAAGCTTCTTACTTTGGGGAAACAGAGTGGAAAACAGGGCCCCGTAGAGGAAGGGAACGGGGACCAGATTTGGTCTCCAAAGCCGCACGCCGTGACCCTCCCAGGAGTGCACTTTACTGAACTCGGCATCTCTCAAGTGATAGTCAAGCCTCCAGGAAATATCCCACACAAGGGAGATCAGAGGGACTTCCCAGGATAACAGAAGGACCCTGGGGTGGACGCTGGGGAACGGACCCAGAGGACAGCCTGCCCAGGTTGGGGGGGAGGAAGGTTGCTTTGTTCGAGGGAGGGAGTGATCGCACCCCTGCCACGAGATCTGCAGACAGTGATCACACCCCTGCCACCAGGTGCCGTGGATTAATGTGATACGTATAACTACTGAGAGAGATTTGTACTTGTACAGGAGAGTTCAGATGGGTAACTGATACAAACAATGTAAGTAAATCAAAGATAAGTAAAACTCCAGCTAAAACTCAACTTTGGACAATATTAACATTTAAAACAATGTCAGCAATACTGATTTGATTTAAAAAATTGCAGTACCATCCTATTGGAAGAGTACTTTTTGTGTGCGTGTGTTTGTGTGTGGAAGGGAGAGGATAACCAGTGGACACTGAAATTGGAAAGTGTGTTCAGAATTGCAGAAGTAATTAACAAAAGAAACAGCCACCAGAGTTGAAAGTGGAATTTTTCTGGGATGGGGAAATCTTTTAAGAAGGTCCGGGGTTTCTCTTGATTTTAAGTAATATAGAATGATTTAGGTGTATATGTATTACTTAAAAAACTTGAGAGGAGAAAATGCTAGAGACCATTAGGGAGGGTTCCATGAGTTGCCATAACAGTTGTACCAAGTGAACGTGTAGGAGCGGGAGTCTGTGATCTGATTGGTTTTCATTTAAGATTCCCAGATAGACGTGACTCGCAAGCAGGTGGCCTCGGGGGTGGGTGAGTGTTATGGAAGTAAGCAGCCAAAGACTCGGGCCTATCTGGCCACTGAGGGGGAAGAAACCATTCACAGTAATGGCGGGATGCATGGGCCAGGCCCCTGCGTGAGATCTGCGCCTTCAGTCTAGAGCTCTGTGGTCAGTCAGGAGAGCCCAGAGTGGGCTCTGAAGACAGGTAGCTGACTAGGACCTGCAGCAGGGGGTCAGGTGCCTGTTACGGGGCTGGGAGGTATGGGAGGTGTAGCCCGGTGGTAGAACATGCTCGAGGCCCTGGGCTCAGTCCCCAGTAGCACAAAAAGGAAAAGACAGGAAAGAGCCCATTGTGTGCCTGGATTAGTCGTTGTTGGCCAGTGGGATAGGTCGCACTGGACAGTGAGACAGTGAAATCACTTAGGAGAAAACAGGACCGTTTTCTGAGGACCCTGATGTGTGTGCAGAGCCACCTGGGGGCAGTGTCCGGAACCTGCAGCAGTGTTGTCCGTAGGAACGGAGCTTGCTGAGTGCTCACGTCCTGCCCGACGCCACTGCTTTCCATCTGGAACATTTCGCTGTCCCCTGAACTCTGCTCCTGGGCTTAACTTTCCGTCAGTCACTGATCTTAGGGAGCCGTGACCTGAAGCCCTCTTGCCCCACGCCTCCCTTCTCTTCCCTGTCCTCTGAGGGAGGGGCCTTGTGGGCCGGGTCCCTGCCCAGGCCAGCCCGGCTCCAAAGGAAAATGAAGACACAAACTGAGAGGCTGGTGGGCAAAGGCAGTCTGAGGGCAGCTGAGCCCGACCCTGTACTCTAGCTTCCCTCAGGGTGAGGAGATCCCGACCTTGAGATGGCAGCCCTGCTGCCAAGCCTCTGCCAAAGCAGCCCGAGAGACGGTGAGACCTCTCCTGACCTGGAGAGGGACTTCGTACAGGCTGCCCAGAGCATCAGATTAGAAGGATCTTGAACTTCAGCCCTGGGAGACATCACCTTCCTGTCACCTTCCCAGGAAGCCCTCGAGGGCAGCAGCTTTTCTCCTTGATGTGCGGCGGAAGCTATAGCTTTGTCCTTACGGGTTACTGTGGACTTCGTTTTTGTCCTACCTTTTGGACTCAGGTACGTTTGCACACAAACGACCCAAGGAGTGAGAGAAAGGTGTCTGCCTGGTACCAGCCAAGGGCGAGCACATTTCACACTCAGCAGGGGACACAGCCCTCCCGGCAGCCTGTCCACAGAGGAGAGCACAGCCCAGACTGCAGAAAAAAGAGCACAGGGCTGAGCAGTGTGTGGACTGTTGTCCCCAAGAAGCTCAGTGCGTGACTACGAGGGAAAGAATTTCGGGGTGGCAGCAGCTCTGGAATGGAGCGGAGCAGGGTGGGGTGGCCAGGTGAGCCTGGGCGCCGGAGAGGGTGGGGTGAGTCTGCTCTTGGTTCCAAGGAAAGTGCACCCAGGGCTCAGGCTTGTGTATTTAGGGGCTTTTCTCCTGAAGTACACATCGGTTTTCTGAACAACAAGTATGTTCCTTATGCATTGTTAATTTTTAGAGACTCATTAGAAGGTTTGTTCGTGTATGATTATGATACAATTCAGTAAAACTCACAGATCTCAGCTTGGGGCCTGCAGGGAAGTAAGTGTGTTCTTAGAAATTTTTCTTGTTTTGCCTTCGAGGTGAAGGATAAAAGCCTGAGGCAAGAACCAGGCCTGGGCACGAGGCAGAAAACGCTGCTACTTTTCTCTCTGTTCATCTTTGGGTGTTGATGGCTTTGTGCGGTTAGATTGGTTTGTTTGTAGAATATTGTTTATGATGCCCTCTGGTGATACTTTGGTGAGTTTCTCCCCTCTCAGGCCTCCCCAAGCATGTGCGGTGGGATAGGTTTTATCTGGAATCTTCTGGAAGGAAGAGTGTGCAGACCCTGGGTCCCAGCGAACGTCCCTTGGGCTCAGCTACTCTGATTCAGCAGGAGCCTGGAGGCGGCTTGAGGATGGGCCACAGCCCAGCCACCTGGCAGTGCTGAAGACAGTACTGCACTGTTTCGGGCAAAACGTTTGGTGTGTATTTTTTATGTGAAAGATTCGGCATGTTGGAGTGCTGATCTAGCAGGGGAAGGAAACACGCAGGGCTGTGTTCCACACCGACAGCGCGTCCATCCCTCTGGGACTTCACAGCCCAGGAGAAGCCCGGGCCGTTGTGAGTAGTGCAGCAGCAGGGCGTAGAGGTCAGTCCCACGCCTTTTTACAATCTGTTTATTTTGATCTAGAGATGCGGGGTTTTAGTCACAGACTCACTTAAACCTGTATTTTGGAGATGACAGAATCTATCACATCAGAGGAGATTTTGGTAACTAATGCCAATGTTTTCTACAGGATGCTGGCACATGTCATTCACCTGACATATAACCAAGGTCACCTTGAAACCACTCTGTTCGTTTACTTGAGGCTCAACATTGAAATCGTTTGCTTTCCTGTTTTCAGAAGTAGATTCACCCACTAGGAAATAAGTTGCGATGTGTCTTGCAAACTGAAAGCATGTGTATGGGCATGAGGCGCTAGGGAGAGCGAGCCAAACGGTGCCCTCCTGCACTGCACTGCACCGCACAGCCCTGTGGGTGACTTGCTGCTGCTTGCCCGGTACATGAGTGTACTTTGGTGTTCTTTTCATAAGAATTTGGGTTTCCTCAATAGACAGATAGAAATAAGCCTTTTTGTAACTTTTCAAAACACATTTTATTTGTGAATCAAGAATAAAAGAAGTAAGTGGTAACCAACATAAGCTGTTAGATGTTCATGTTTGATGTTTAGCTGTAATAGTATTTTAATTGAACTCTGCACGTAGATAGCAGAACACAAGAGTGAAGGGACATGTTACTTTCAGAATAATGAGTCTGTAAAGAATCATGGTTTTGAAATGTAGCTGCAATTTGCAAGTACAATTTGTAACTGAGCTTACTCCCCACCAGGTGAGGTCACTGGCACCCAGGTGTGGGATTCAGGCATCTGCCACAGCATCACCTGTGCAGAGTGGCCACAGGCATGTGGCTGCCATGGCTCACAGGAACTCGTGGCGCTTCCTGTAGTCTCATACCACATCATGGCACTATGTTCATGTTAAATTGAGAGTGTGGGAGACCATGTACCCCAATTCAGCTTGGGAGTTTGCCTAATCTGGCATTTATTTGCAGGTGCCATATCTTAAGCTTTCAAGGTACCCATCAAATTCTGCTTCAGATGATCAGCATTCTACAAATGTAAAAACAAAATGCAATATCCTGACACTCTGGCTTTTGATGGGCCTGTGAGATCAGCCATCTTTTATTTAGTCAAGTTTTCACTGACCCACATAGGATCTAGACTGGTGTGGAGAGGAGCCTGCTCCACGCCGACAGCCTCAGTTGTGAAGATCCCCTTGTTTGTTTTCCAGAGTCGGCTGCAGAGTCAGTCTGTGCTCAACTCTGTTCTCCAGCGCTGTGTCCTGGTTTATGTAAAGGCACGCTGATGGCTTGCTCAGCAGATTGAAGCCGGTGCGTTGGACACTTGACTCTGCTACTTTGTGCAGGACACATACTCATAGGTACAAGTCAGAGGTGGTTTGGGGCTGCAGAGGTGGTTGTTGCTAGCGGCAGCTATTTCAATTACTCACGTCATTTTTATTTGAGTACAGTTCTCTAAGTTGGAGTGGCAGCTTCATGCTTTGGAGGATAGTCGTTCTCTGTGCACTGCTAGGCAGCTGCTTATAACCACTTGGAATTGCCTTCCTTTTATCCTAATTCATAGGTGAGAAAGGAGCAAAGTGTAGTGGGATCTATGTTCAGAGCACCATTGCCTCAAGATCTATGTCCACTTACTGGCTTCTCTGAAAGGGCCGGTTCACCATCTTCACGTAACCCTTCCATCGGTAGGCGGCTGCAAACTGAAAGCATGTGTATGGGCATGAGGCGCTAGGGAGAGCGAGCCAAACGCTCGCCACGAGCTGCCACCGAGTACTGCTACTCCTGAGGCTGACTGCATGCAGCTGAGAATAATTTCATTTACCTATACCCTAATTTATGAATTTAATTGTTTCCAGGCACATCTACAATTATTCCGACCTTTGTCAGTGTTTCAGTTTGGTTTTATTTGGGGTTTTTTGGCTTTTTAAAAATATACTCAGTGTGTGTTAAACGCATGAAGGAGTGTGCTTCTGAACTTCTGTTTCTAAGAGAATTCCTCCCGTTCCTCCACTGGTGATGGTTTGACACGTCTCATGGGAGGGGCTGACTTCAGCAGGGTGTCCCTCTTTGAGCAGGGCATCACAAGTGGTCCTGGAGTCCCAGCCCCCAACTGTTGCTAGGGGCCGCCGCCCAGCCCCTCTGTGCCACCCTTCCCTCCCCACTTCAGGGAGAGAACCCGGCGTCTTGGGCCGCTAGATGCCAGAGAGAACAAAGCTGCGGAGCTGCCCGGGACCAGCTGCTGTCAGACGAGGTGGGCATCGTGCTGTCTGGGAGCAGGTGTGCTGTGCTCGGCGTGGCACAGCTGTGCCCGCGGAATGCTGTGTCTGACTGCACAGTGGTGAATGTGCACGAGGGAGCAGAATGGTCCAGTTCTTGCCTGACCCTCTGAAGGATACAATCCCCTGTGTTTTTAGTTATTGGCAGCCATTGTATTTGCAGTTTCTTTTTTCTGTTCCTACACTCTATTAAGTAAAATTAGTTTGGTGTTCATAGTATGTGCCAAGAATCGCATTTCTTCTTATTTATACCTATAGGTTCTAGAGCAGAGTAGTTGCTCCAGGTGAATCTCGTGATGATAAAGTTGATTGGTGCGGAAACTGACTTTTATTGTTGCTGGTTTTGATGCTGAAGACAGGCTGACGGTGGAGTCTGCGATATGCGAGTCGGTCGCAGCGTCCTGGTGTTAAGCTGCTCGCGCCTACCTTTGTGCTTCCCAGGAGTTTTTCTTTTCCCCAAGAGGCAGATGTGGAAATGCTGTTTGACCTTGTCTTTGTGCATAATGTTGTAAGAAGAGATCCAAAACCCCGTCCGTGTATGTGTGTGTGTGATTGAGAAAGATAGGATTTAATTTGCAGGAAGATTACATAGATTGCAAAAGGCACGGAGCTACAAGGTCTGAACTGGTGAGAGTGCAGTGCACGCCATGGTTTGTACACACAGACACTGTGGTCAGGGTCAAAATGGCGGAGTGTAATCCTCACAGAGACCGTGTAACGGCCAGCGTGTGCCAGGCTGGCAGGAAGCGCCCTTCTCTGCACTTTCTCAGCTGACCGGGTCCGTGTTTCATCTTGCCCTTCACCGCTTTTTTTCTAGTAACTAAAATTCTAAGAAGTGAAGGCATTCACATACGAGCCATGTTTGATATCCTTGTGTCTTCATTTTTCATAGACTTTAAGAATTTAACACTGACCTGCCTAAAGCTAGACGTCCAGCCCCACAGCTGCAGTGTCGACGTCGGTCCCTGTTCAGTCCAGCGCTGTCACACACAGAGCGATGGGTCCCCCCGTGCTGCCCCCCAGAGCCTACACTCATATCCAAGGGAGTCGGACCAGCCAGCACCAGACCTCTGAGCGGCCCAGTGCTGCCCCCGATTTGCTGTGTACAGATGCTCCTAACAGGCTGTCATTCCCCTTGTATTCTCCTCATCCGAATAGAAGCAGAAAATTAGATTGGCAAAAGTGTTACGTAGGTTAGTAGACCGCAGAGTGGCCTGACACACATTTGTGCATTTTCCTATGCTTATTGGCCGTTCCACTGAGGACCCCCAGCAGCCGGCACCCTCCCGGAGAGTCCCTGGTTAGGTCTTCAGTGATGCCAGCTCCTTAAAGACACTCAGGATTAAGCACACTCGTCAGCAGAATGGATACTGCAGGCGTTCTGCTCCCACTCTTCATTGCTCTATGGACGCTCACCGGAGGTCCCGCCCACACGATACAGGTAAATAATAACCTTGCAGCAGACACTGGTCTTCTTGTGTCACCACTGTGTGCCTTATCTGCAGGCTGCAGACGCTTAGCTTCCGCCTGTTCCTCCTCCTGCTCTCCATGAGCCTCTGAACGGAAGCACAGGCACACAAGTCCAGGTGGTGGCAGCTCCACGCCTGGCAGAGGGGCTGCGCTGCAGGGACAGAGTTTTAACTCTCCGCAGCATAAGCCAGATTAATTTCATTTGCACAGAGGCATGGCAGCAAGGGGCTTTGCAGATGACAATCTAAGCTAGAAGCTGGGAAAGAGCTAGAAATTGGAAAAAATAGCTGAAAAGAAAATGGAAGTTTTGAAACAATACCATTGTAAGATGCAGCACATAGCTGTATTTTTCTTTTGAAGAAAGTCAAAATTTTCATTGTGGAAAAACACCCAGAAACCAAGCAGTAGCTCCCCTGTGCTTTGGCATTTGTGTAACAGCTTGTGGAAAAGGATACGCTGTGCAGTCACGCCAGTGGCAAGAGCTGATTTGGTCCGCGTGTTTGTGCTCTGGTGT
This sequence comes from Petromus typicus, assembly GCA_004026965.1. Taxonomy (NCBI): domain Eukaryota; kingdom Metazoa; phylum Chordata; class Mammalia; order Rodentia; family Petromuridae; genus Petromus; species Petromus typicus. The sequence continues at coordinate 11,025 of PVIR01015923.1, forward strand.
TGGAATGTTGAGAGTGACAGTGTACGGAGAGGGGACCAGGCAGCCCTGAGGTGACCGGACAGAGGCAGGAGAGCTCGAAGTCCAGGTCTGTGCAGAGCCAGTGTGGAGAAGGCCAAGGGAGGAGGAGGGGGAGAGGGAGGGGGAGGGTGGGGGAGGAGACGGAGGCGCAGAGGTGTGCAGAACTGGGAGCAGCTACACCCAGACAGCACAACACCTTGTCATCTGATGGCTGGGATCCAGGCTCCCGTAAGGACTTGCAGATTGCCAGCTGCACAGTGCAGCAACCTACGGTTGCTCAGCATACTCGATTTCTGAAGCCTGAGTCTGCCCTTCCCGCAGGCTGTGCAGGTGAGGGGAGATGTAACCTAGTCAGTGCACAGCGGGGCGGCCCTGGGGGCACTGCGAGGTGAACAGCTCTAGGGAGTGGAAGTGTGTGCAGCCTGACACAGCCTGACCCTGAAGAGAGCAGACCGCTGGGGCCGCGTTGTAGGACACTGAGGAGCAGAGGCAAGCTGGGCCCAGGCTGTGTTAGAGGAGGGGAGGCCGCCCGCTTGCCCTGTACCCCCAGATCCAGTCCTGGTCTGTGTTGCCGATGGATGCCAGGGCATTGCCTGCCAACTGTGGGCATTGAAAGAACTGAGATGGGGTAGCAGTCCATCTCTGCCGCCTGCCGGCTCAGGAGTCATTGTTCGTATAAAACAGACTGCAGAAGACTTGTATTGCCCGACTCCAAATTCCACGTGACTGTCCTCTCCAGTGGCCAGGATGACAGGTCTCTTCACAGCACCAGCACAGTCTCCTGGGTGCTGCAGACCCTGTTTTGAAGAGGTGTCTGTGCACGGTGTAGATGCACAGTGGAAGTTTACAGACACCAGGCTGCAATTCCATGGGTAAGTGAGTTTCCTAAGTACAGAAGCTGATGCTTCGAACATTCAAGTTTGAGTTTAACCTTTGTGTGTTTATATCCTTCTTGGGCACCAGTTACTCAGTCTTTTTTTATGAAAGAGAGATGACAACCCTCCATTCTTTTATAGTGAGATGAACGCGCATGTCCTGATATTGGGGCTGCCTGATCAGGAGCCCGGGAAAGGCGGGCTTCCTGCGCGGTGCTCCCCCAAGGTCAGCGTGAGTCTAGCGCGGGTGACTTAGAGATCAGGACATGGCAGCAGGGCCCATGTCCTCTGTGGGTAACGACCCTAAGATGCAGTTCTTTATTAATTTGCAGTCTACGTGGTAATATTTTCTCTGCCTCTTTCACTTCTTTTAAAAAAATATACTGAGCTTCTGCTACTTTATGCTGGAAGCTGAGTCTTTGTCACTTGTGTAATCATAGCAAGATGTCCTTCCATTGCGCTGCGTGTCTGTTGCTTAATTAAATGTTTCTGATAGCTGTGATCCGCTTTTCCCAAGTCCAGAAGTTGTTTTGCTGCACATGAGTCCGAAGGAGCTCTGGGTCCCTGGGAACAGATGCCAGTGGAACAGCGTGCCTTCAAGGGACCCGTGCTTTCGCCGCAGGCGGTCTGAAAGGAATTTGTCCTGTAGGAACTTTCTGTTGTTGTTGTTCCCAGTGGAGTGGCGTCAGAGAAGCTCTTGTACGCCCGCCTGTCGAGGTGGATGCTGCCTGAGCCTAGGCTTGGAGAAGGTGATGCTTCTGTGTGACAGCAGAGCACCCCTCCCTTAGTGGACGTGGCCGGCACGGGGGTGTGGCTCGGGAGTGAGAGAAGCCTGGGTGTTGGCCCCTTGTACAAGGTGTGATCAAACTGCACAGAGAAAACTACTTACGTTTTTACACATTTATGTGGGAAGAAAGATAATACATCAAAAGAATTATGAATTGTCTTCTACCAGTACAAAGTCATCCTAATGAATATCATCATGCTGCCAACGTGTACTAATATGTACTAATGTGTACAATGTATACTAATAAATAAGTTAAAATTTTTATTACAGTAAGAGACATATTGCCACTAATCTCCCTCAAAACATTCTCCCCCCACACACACACTTTGAAAGTGCTTGTGTGTTCATCCTTGCCACTATCTGAAGTAGTTCTGGAAATCCTCTTTCATGAATGTTGTTTGCAGATAGGATTAAAAAGTCAGTGAGCAGGCTGGAGGTTTAGCTCAGTGGTTCTGGCACCTGCCTTGCAAGTGCAAGGGCTGAGGTTCGATCCCGGTAACCACATATAGCAATGTGATGTGAGTTGGAGGCTGAGCTCAGGGCCAGCCTGAACTACAAAGCGAGACCCTGTCTCAAAAAAAAGGAATGACTGAAAGACACTCCACTTAGGTATGCTTGAAAATTTAGGACTTTTTAGAAAATACCGTGGTGGGACACATCTGTAATGCCAGCGTTCTGGATCGGAGGCAGGAGGATCACCAGTTTGAGCCCAGTGTGGACAAGTCAGTGACTTCAGAAGGCTTCACAAGAAAAGTTCTGAGAAAGACTGGTGACGTAGCACAGTGCTTTGAGTTCAGTTGCCAGGACCAGCCCATCAGACGCACACACAGACCTACATGTAGAAGCCTGACAGTGCTCAGAAATCCAACTCCACGCTGTCTGATTGTCTTCTTTCCTGACACGTGGACCTGGGTCCCTGTGTGGTCACGCCACGCTGACGAAGCTGAGCGCAGAGCGCAGGAAGCCAAGCCACTTCCTACGCGTGACTTGAAATAACCACACTGCCCTTCCCATACAAGAAGTACTGACATGACAGTCTTGAGTAAAATGTTCTGCTTTACGTCAGAGCAGGCAGAGGGACACCAAAGTCTCCTGGGTATGACTCAGGATGCTTCTGAACTGGTGTGATTTCGACACCAGAACTTTCACGAGTGCATAATACACTTCTCAGTCTCTCTTTTTCCTCATTTTTGAGAGCCATTTTCACTGGTATTTCTAGATAAGATCGATTTATATTGCTTGATTATTTTGAAGATTATAAAATCATTACCTCTCAAAAATACAATGTAATAGACACTGTTCTCTACCATCCTTGTGTATTTATACTTGCGTAAGTGGGTGTGGGAGAAAGCAAATATTTTATAACAAACTGGGAAGTTAATCTGGAATTTTAGGAAACAGCATTTAATTTGTATGAAACTAGAATAAGTGGTGTCTAAATAGAGAAATTAATTAAAAACCTACAGTAATTTATTTACCCTCCTGTAACTGTAGAAAGTTATTAAGCATGGTATTGAAGTCTGTACTTGATCCCCAATGAAATTAATAATGAGAAGTGATCGAATTCTTTCAAATATAAAAAGAAAAATAATCAATACGTATATCCAGTTTATCAACAGGTTCATTTACCACTGGATTTTCCTCTCTCCACACCCCCTCACATCTGCTGCTGCCCCATTTGGGCTTTTCCCTCTGTGCACAAAGGCAGTCCGCAGGGGAGCAAGTAATCTGGGCTCAGAGCCCAGGCTGCGCTTGGGCCGAGGGGCGGAAATGCGCAGCTCCAGGGAATGCTCCTTTCAGCAGTGCCCAGGCTTGACTGGGAACAGGAATTCGTCCCGAATTCCCTTGTCCTTGCAAGCCCTGGGAGCCTGGGCATCTGCTCTCCGTCAAAGCCCTGCATTCAGACTTATCACCAGGGAAGGGACTCAAGTCAAGAAGGACCCTGGTGGCAGCAGTGGTGGTGAGGGCAGCGCTATTAGTCTGCATCTGCCAAGCCTCTGGTTTCCACTGGATCTGGCCACCTCTGACCCGAGTCGGATGGGCCATAAGCATCCACGGCCACTGCAAGGACGAAACCACCTAGGACTCCTGGAGTAGGGCTCAGCCGCAGCGTCCTCCCTCCCTGGCCCGGTTCCGGGTTCTCGTACCTGTCTGCTCACACTGCCACGTTGTCGTTCTGTCCCTCCCATTTACACCTCCCGAGTCCGCTCTGTTCACCATCAACACCCTCAGCCCATGTTAGAGCAAAACATGTTCTGTTAATCCCCTCAGATATCCCCTTTCCTTCCAACACCCTGTCCACTGCTCTTGGCAGCTCTGTAAAGTGTGCTAGGAGTCCTTTTCTGTGAGTGACTTTGGAGACCCTTTTGTGGCACCTGGATGTCCCGGATCTTAGAACGTTTGCCTTCACAGTCATTTTGGAGAAGAGTCAGAGGTAGATGAAGACATATAGTTACGGTTGTTTCTTTTTGTTGTTGTTTCTGTGTGTGGTACCAGGGATCAAATTCAGGCTCTATTCCAAGGCAGGCATGGTATCACTTCAGCTAAATCCCCAGCCCCACACACAGTCATGTTTTCTGATCGCACTTTTCTACCATATGGCACTTGGCAACAGCGCTCACTGAATTTTTTTTTTTTTTTGAGATAGGGTCTCGCTGTGTAGTTCAGGCTGGCCCTGAGCTCAGCCTCAAATTCAATCACAGCAATCCTCCTGCCTCTGCCTCCCAAGTGCTGGGATTACAGGTGTGAACCACCACGCCCGGCACTGTGGTATGTGGTACTGGTTGCTGCTGGGCGTGAGTCTCCACGCCCAGTATGGTATGTGGTTACCGGGGATCAAACCCAGGTCCTTGCACTTGTAAAACAGGCACCGCAACCACTGAGCTAACTCCCCGGCCCTCAGTCATTCATTTTTATTTTGTTGTTGACAGCTAACCATGATTTTAAAAATTAGTATCTAAAATAGTAACTTCATATGCTAAAGGAAAATATAGAAGTTTAAGCTTTTTAAAGTGAGATTTTAAAAAAAAAATAATTTGCTTCATTTGTATTGAGATTTAAAAACTAGTTAGGCCTAGGGATGTGCTTTGTGACTGCAGGAAATCGTGGAGTGAAGAGAAAAGGCAGTGAAGAGGGGTGCCTGGCATGTGCCAGGGTGGGCGGGGCCTTTCCTGCCCAGCGTGACCCGGAGCCCAGCAGCCCCGGGGGATGCGCAATCCTCTCCTGAGGGTGTCCCACTGTTCTCTCTGTAAGAAAATTGAGACAAGATTTAGGAAATTATATCAGAAATAGATGATGTTATCTACATCAGAGCTGAGCAGTTAATATTCCCATACTGAGACCTCCTGTAAAAAGGATAATATGGGCTGGGGATATAGCTCAATGGTTCCGGCGCTGTTGCAAGGACTTAGGTTGATCCCCGAAAACCACATACCATATTGGGCGTGGAGACTCACGCCCAGCAGCAATCAGTACCACGTAGCACAGTGCCGGGCACGGTGGCTCACGCCTGTAATCCCAGCACTCGGGAGGCAGAGGCAGGAGGATTGCTGTGATGTGAGTTGGAGGCTGAGCTCAGGGCCAACCTGAACCACAAAGTAAGACCCTGTCTCAAAAAACCTAAAAAAAAAAAGGGAAATCATGTGTCATTTTAAATGTTTGTTTGTTGCACAGGCTTTTTTTTAGTGAATTCTTTTGTGATGTAAGAATTAGATTTTTAGGATTTTTTATTTAAAACATAATGTGCTGGTAATGATTCATTTTCTGAATGAGAATATGATGGCTCTGCTATGATTTGCTTAATAATTTCCTTGAATAGCAAATTACCTAGAATCTCAAAACTCTTAAGTTGTCCAAATACCTGTCACTTTGATTTAGCATGCTGTCACTCAGTTCTGTCGTAGAAGTTGGTACTTTGTTTTAATTAATAATGACGAAGTATGTTTATCTAATGTGCCTCTTTCACTTATGGTAGCTTCTAAAAGATTTTACAGAGGAGTTTCGATTACACTTCTTAAAATCTCTTTTTTTTTAAGCATTTAATGTCAGTGGCTGTTTTATTTTGACAGTATTCGATTTCCTGCTGGTTTCAGTCTTCTAGTGTATAATGTGTCAAAAAAAAATCTATTCATTATAATTTAAGTTCTTATAATGAATATTTCCAGAAGGCTGGTCTAGCTGTGATGATAGCAGTGAAAGGTGCTCTGTGTTTCTACTCCATCTCTGTATTTTGGTAAATGCCAGACAGTGAATTTGGAGTCTCATTCGTCCATAACCAGGAGGGTAACCATCCAAGTCACTGTCCAGCAACCAGAAGCACATGTCTAGAAGCCAGAGGAGTGGCGGATTCTGTGTCTGGGCCTATAGTCATCAGTGACACTCGCTAGGAGGATTTCTAGGTAGTGAGGAGGGATAGGTTTGGACCCAGGGGTGCTAGGTGCAGCTGCCCCGCCTGGCGCAGGTTCTGAGGCTAAGACAGCTTGCTCTAATTGACCTCAGACGGCCTGGAAATCTGCAAAGACAAACTGTTTGGATATTTCTTTGAAGTCAGGGATAGGGCAGTGATCCTCAGGAAGAGAGCGTCTTAGAGGCTCTGCAGTGAAAAGCCCTCCCCGGGCATCGCAGGAGGACCTTGACCAACTCTGCCTCGGAGGCCGGAGCTCGGCTGCCGGGCCGAGGATGGCAGCAGGCCGTTCAGAGGCAAGAGCTGTCCTCCCTGCCCTGCCCGTCACACAGGCCAGACCTTTCCTTTGCAGCCTTCCTCAGTCCGTACGGTCACAGCGTGTTTGCTGAGGCCTCCTTGTCTGCCCTCTGATCCGATCCAGCAAATCGGAGGTGTCTGCACCTCAGTGAGATGGTGGGTTTCCTAGTCACGCATTGCTCGACTCACAGGAATCGAAAACCAAACCTTCAGTAACCAGAGATTATGGTAGTGGATAAAAGATAAGGAAAAAATCTCTCAAAAAGTAAAACAAGAGGTAAAAATGAAAGAATATTTGAGAATCAATTCTAGAAGTTCATACCCAACCAACATTATTTCCAAAGTAATGGACAGTAAATTATAATGAAATAATTCAGAAAAATGTGCAATTCCCAACTGAAAGGGCCCAGAAGGGCAGGACTTGTCTTCTTCTGTGCACCTGCATTCTGGAGTATCTGCTGGAGCCACAGAAAGGACGGCGGACGGGACTGCGCTGCTGTGGCCTCTGAATTCTCCTGGACTCATTGAAAGTCAAAACGGCTCCCACTAAGGGAGTTGGTAGTGAGATTTCAGAGCATACGGGATGAAGGAAAATTACACAAGCAAAAGGTTTCAAAGAGGAAAAAATCTTGTTATATTTAAAGAACAAAGAATCAGCCTTGAGCTCTTATCAGTTGTGAGACTTTATGCTCGTCTTATGGGGAAAGGCCTTTTAGCTCCCTGAGCTCTTCGTTTCCACAGCAGACGCCATGGCTGAGGCTCCTTTTCAAGGCACCCAAGACTTTAGGGCAAGCTTGTTTTGCCAGGCAGTCAGCTCTCCTGTCCCAGGGACGGAATGTGTGATGCGACTTAGAAGAGGAGAGGTTTACTCACTTCCCATTCCGGAGGCTTGGCCGCCTCGAGGCACACACAGCATGCAGAAGGGTGCTGAAACCGCGGCAGCCAGGAGCCGCAGAGCAGGAGGAAGCAGCGTGCCGCGCCCTGCACCCCGGCCGGCCCCACCAGAACCCCGTCATCCTGCAGAAGCTCCGCCTCTGAACACGGAAGGGGCGCGTTTCGCATCCAGACCCAGACGGACGCCTGGGAAGGACTCCCAGGTCCGCTCCATGCCTGTGTCACTTCACAGTGCTCTTCTCTGAGCTCCCTTCTTGTGCGAAAGGATGTCAGCATGGGCGGAGATCGCATCGCCTTCCCTCACACTGTGACCTAGGTTAGTAAAGTCCGGGATAGCAGTGGTGCTCCTTCCCACGGTGGTTGTGAAGAGTAAATCGTTCAGGTGTGTACAGTCTGCTAAATAGTTCCTGGCACGTAGGCAGACTGCAGTGTATTAATTTTTACCTTTGTGAACTTTCGTATTTTCTTTCCTTTTCCTTCTTTGCCATCACTACTTTATTTCTTTATCCAGCTTATGAAAAGGCATCTGTCATTCAGAGGTGATTCTTTGAAGTACAAAAGGAATGACAAAAGTAAGAATAAAATACTACAGCTCAGATAACATCATAAACATAAACAGTGAACAGAATCCATTATAATTACAACATATGAATCTTAATGTCCAGGGGCCAATGAATGTGCAGGTTGATAATTCACTCCAGTAACAGAAAGAGAAACATTTTAAATAGAAAGCACTGCAGTGACTCTCTGAAATTTGGATCTTACTTGGCAGGTGATTTGTTTGCCCACGGTCTCCAGTGTTTTCTCTGTTACGAAACTTTGTCAAATAATGGCATGAAATGCTCAGGGTTTTGAGCCATTTTCAGCCAAGTACAGTGGCTCCTCTAGTAACCCAGCTGAGTTGTCCCATATCAAACACAAAAGGGTGTTTCTGGGGTGGAACTGATTAGTTCTGTCACCAAGGCCCAGAACAGAGCCTCAGAGATGTCCTTCAGAGCCACGGTGGCTTTGCTCAGAAGTCAACACCAAGCCTGGAGCTGAGGCCTTCCTTGTGAGGGGACAGAGCAGGCTGCGGGCAGGTCGCTGTCAGTCCCCGGCTGCTGCTGCACATTGCAGAAAGTCAGTGGTGTGAGAAATAGCACTGTGTTAGCATCACCATACAGGTTTAGAAATTCTGACCGGGAGAGACACTCAGCTGGAGGAGACAGGAGTACTTGTGCAGTGTGCTGCCTCACACAGGTGTCACAGAAAGGGGCTGACTGCACACATCAGGGCTGTGAAGATGTCTGATTCATACGTGAGCCAGACTCAGTGTGGAAGAGCCGCCGTGTCATGGCTGAGCATCAGTCCAGCTCAGTGGGAGCGTGCGTTTGGGGATGGAGCTGTCCTCACCTCTCTGTGGAAAAGTGGAGTGTGGCTAAGCTTCCCCAAACACACTTGGCCTGTCACGCATGCCCCCATTTCCCTCTACATGAGAACCCATAAAATGAGCAACTTGCAAAATCCCTCCCTTTGCAGCAGAGGTTTTCAGTGACAAATGGTATGAGGAGTCGTTCAGCACTTCTTAAGTCGTGCCACCAGCCGTGTGACCAGGCTGATTCACACTGTGCGTGGGTGACACACCGGTCAGCAAAGAGCGATGGACGCTTTACTAATGTGCTGCTCCTCCTCGAGGAAGTAGTCACCTGTTGGATGCATTGAAAGTCTGAGGAAATGCGATGGGCGGTTGAAGAATCTGTCCTTTGCTTTCTCAGGCTGCGGCCTTCCTGCTCCTCGCATCGAAGGCAGCTTGCGTTCTGACAGCTGCCAAGGGAAGCCTTTAACTTCGTTCATACTGTCTGAGTTCATCCTGGATGCATGCGTCTGCGTTACCTGCCAGGCAAAACCCTGAAACAGTTCCCAGTGCTGTCTGTGAAAATGAGAACAGCCAGACAGTGTCACTTGTCGAAGTGCCAGTTCCCGCTCCCTGCGGTGCCTTCTGAACCGGATGCTCCCTGGAGGCTGGAGGACCCGGAACTCTCCGGTGAAGGAGATGGTGGAAGTGGTGTGGCCTCTCCCCCTGTCTCAGGCGTGGGTCACCTCCACAGCACACCAGCCGCATCCTCCACACACGGTCGGCAGAAAACCTGAGGCCGGCTTGCCTGGGGAGGACAGCCGGACCAGTGCCAGGCAGCGCAGTACCATTCTCAACAACTGAGACTCGGGTTTATTTGTATTTAAATCAGGCTGGCCCTCCCTGTGACTCTTCTGAATCGGTTTTGATGCTGTCCACTACGGCCAGCAGAGAAAGTCACATCCCTTTGGGGGCAGATTGCTCCAGTTCCTCACCCCTTTCCTCCTGCGTCTCCCGCCTCCGTGTCTGTCTCCTTCCTTCCCCTGTATTCTGCTGCTGTCCAGGGCAGGTGTGGTCCACTCGGACTCTTCCGCGTGGCCTTTCCTAAGAAGGAAAAGCCAGTTGTGTGACAGGAAGTGTGGGGTTGGCCACGCTTATGTTATTTTGTGTCAACAACAGCTTTGCACATAGGCTCAGTTGTAGGTAGGATGGTGACTAACCACAACTTCGGCTCAGGTCTGAAGTCCGTTGTTCAAGGTGGCTTCCTGGGAAGTAGCCGAGCCGCGTCTTCTGTTCTTTTACGTACTTCATCACACCGCTGACTCCTTCCAGTCTTTCTCCTATGAATTGCCTAGTCATGTTTTCTCTTTTGAATTAAAAAACCCGCTCTTCCAGCCATGCTGGAAGCCATCCGAGTCTGTTCGCACCTAGATCCCGTTCTTGTTCTTTTTAAGAATCTGTGAAGGCATAAACTCTTGTACACCTTGTTCCCCTGCTCGAGGATGCTATGTGAGATAATACCGTTTATTGTACATACAGAGTCTCCTTATCTTTCCTATAATTATGTAGAGTCCCAGGCTGAATTGTGAAAAAATAAAAATAAAAAAACAGGCCACTTAATATCTCTACAAAAACAACTCGGCAATCTAACAAGGCAAACAGTGTTTTTAGTTCTGAGGTTTTTTATTCAGGTAGCACATTAAGTCCTAATAAAAGTGTTTCGTGCTTCTGAAAACCTTGAAGCCAACAGAAATATGTGGGAGCCTGTCCTTGCCCCGGTCACCAAGCCGCCCGTGTGAACTGTGACCACCTGTTAGCGCTCTTGTTCTAGCAGTTACTTGCTGTACCTTGATGTTCGCATTAGGAATGTTACTTGTTTTACTAGACGACTTGAAGGAGTTAAACCAATTTACAGTACCTGCTGAGTACCAGGCTTGGTATTCAAACTTACTTCTGAAGGCCCCTGGCGTCCGTATTAGACACTGGGTGGTTCCTAACGAAAACCACCACCCAGCCATACTGGAAATGCTTATGTTTGCTGATGGCTGTCAGACTTCAGTGAGATGTGGTGATGCTGCGAGCAAAGCCTGGCAGGTAGTGTCTGCTGAGAGGCCGGGAGAGGGAGAGGGTGGCTGATGCCAGCAAGCTCTGAGGGCCGAGCAGAATCACAGAGTTGCCCTGGGTGAGGCATGATCTTGACCTGGAGGCTTCTTCAGGGGAAGAGACCATGTCCCTGACCTTTCGGGCCCTGCGGTCCAGGCAGAGTGCCCAGGAGAAGGGTGTGGTGAGTGGTCAGTAGCCGGGGAGCAGGCGTCCTGGCTCCAAGGCCTTGGAGGCAGCTGACCCTGCTGCTTCTCAGGCTTACACACCTCTCTCCCATCGCGGCGGGGGTCCTCCGAGGAAGGCGGCTGCATGCTTTGTGAGAGCTGCCGAGAGTATCCGGGTGCTCCACCAGGTACTCTGCGAGGCTCCGTGCACATCTGGAGCCATGAGTGTGTCATGCGCTAGCTGTTCCACTTGTATTCATCTCATGTCCCCATCTGGAGGTGCCAGTGTGTACCCTGAGTTGTTTTTGCATTGTGAGACATAAATGTATTATGAGGTAGGTTGTTGAGAACAGTTAATTAGCTTGATTTGGGAATAGCACAAGTTAATGTCTCAAGACACCTAAAGTACATGAGAGGAGGGATGTTCTGCTCTGATGTTTGTCGAGCACCCCCAAACATAAAGTTGATAGTGTCCAGACCTAGTCAGAGGTAACCGGAAACAATAGGAGCAGTAAAATGTGGCCAGTTACAGGCGGGGAGGTTCAAAATCAATACAAACAAGCCCACAAATCTGTAGATGGAATTTAAGATCCCCTGTGACCCAGAGGGGAGAGAAAAGCTTTTACATGTTATTGAAAGAAATGCATGATAGAAAAAAGACCCTAATGAAACCTTCCAGAGTGGTGGCAAGTGAAACACCCAGAGGCGACGAGCTGCACTGGGTGGATCACAGAGCTCTGATACCGGGAGGTCGGTGAGCCTGCGGGCAGTGACCCGAGCCTGGGCAGGAGTGGGAAGCCTGCAGAAAGCGTCTGGAGAGCCAAGTGTCGAGCTGTCCAAGTGTGTGTGGCTGATGTTCTAGGGAGAAAAGTGAGGACAGAGGTGGAGGAGCAAGCCACGGTTCCAGATTTCACAGAGATTATAAATCCAAGCCCAGTGAGTGAGTGAACTTTTAAGAAATAGCCAAAATGGATATATCACAATCAAATTACTGAAAGTCAGTAATTAAAAAGAAATTAATTTAAAGCATGTAAAACTTCTTGGAGGAACAAGGTTAAGAATAAAAAGAAAACAGAAGAATTGCAAACCAGAAGATGATAGAGCAGCACTTTAAAAACACTGGGAGTAAGGGCAGAAGTGGCCAGAGAAAGAAGTTGTCAGGGCAGAGGTCTGTACCTGCATAAACTCTTTCAAAAATGCCAGTGAAATACAGACACAATTTCAGAAAAATAAAAGCTACAAGTAGTTATCAGGAAATCTGTACAATAAAAATGTTAATGATTTTCAGGCAGAAGGAAAAAGTTAACAGATAGAAATTTTACTCAATACAAAATACTATGTGCCGGACAAGTGTGAGACATTTCTGTCTTATTTTCAGTCATTTTAAAAGAGAACTGAATGTTTAAAGTCAAATTAATATATGGGATGTATATGTAGTATTCATAGAAATACTGTGTATGCCAGTAGTACCAGCAGCAGGAAGAGGAAAGTAAGGTTTTCCCTTTGTGCCAGAGGTCTAGCTGTATAGTACAGCAAGAATAATATATATAATATATACATATTATATATTATTACAGAATAATATATATCATATTAATTATATATCAATATTATATATATATTATATACATGTGTGTGTGTGTATATATATCTCACACACTCTTTTCTTCCTGCTGTGTATAAAACTGCTTTTATTCACAACACGACTATCCATACAGAAAATCCTGCAACAGACACAAAAAATCAAGCTAACTGATATAAATAAAGTGGAACTGTAAGGATGCAATTCCAAAATACAAACATAAATTGTTAGCAATAAGCAATTGAACGTGGTTAATTTGAAAACAAATCACTTTAAGATGCACCGTGAGATACATGGTGATGAATTTAACAAAATATGTGGACCACTGTTCACTGAAAACTGCAAAAACATTACTTAGGGCCCAGAGACCGAAATCTGCTCATTTTCAGTTGTGAACAGATATTCCATGTTCAGATTATTTAGGCATCAGTTGTCTAAAAATTGTTCCTTAGACTTAATATGACTTCAGGCGAAGTCCCAGATTAATTGTTCTGTGTTAGAAAGGATATAAAAATATGCAAATATAATATAGAATACAAATATAGTAAATACACAAATGCAAAATATAATTTAAAAAATACAGATATAGTAAAGAACAAAACAAAGACTGATAAAACAGAGGAAGATAGATTTCTTCCAAATGAGAAGGGGTCCAAGATACTGGGAGGGCATAAAGATTTAAGATGTGTTGTGTATATGTACTATCTACCCGCAATTAATGTAATCATTGTATGTTGCAAACATGAAATAAAAAAATAATGAAAATAGGGAAAGGGGATCCAGTGACAAGGGAGCAAGTTGTGTGAAGCAAGTAGGGGAATAAAACGCGCAGGTGGATGATACATGCACTTACTCCCTAAGATGAGTGCAGACACGATGCACTAATAAAACAAGGAGTATAGTGGGCTAGAGCACCAAGATATACAACACTGGTAAATTTCAAAAGTTTTTGGTGAAGACTCAGTTTTTGTGTAAGTGGAATTCTAGGTACAGCGGGGCCCATGTCGTTGGCACAGGGTGGCTGCTGCCCAGGCGAGGGGAAGTTGCAGAGCCACCACGGGAGCATGCAGTGAGAAGCCGGAGTTGGTGCTAATGGAGTAGCGGGCACTCGCCTGCTGCGTCTGTCAGCACGCATCAAGTGGTGCCCCTAAAACTAGTGGTTCTCCGTGGGTCTGAACCAGTCTAGCAGCCAAGCTGACTTGAAAGTCACGGGAACAGAACTTGATGGAGGAAATTGTACAGTGCTAGTGTGCTCACTCACATCCTCAGATCTCATGGCCAAAGACACAAACTGTCACTTGAGGCCACAACGGGGTAATGCAGTTAACGTCAAAAAGCAATAAAAAAGAAATGAACGTGTGCAGGAAGATAGTAGAAAAGTTATTGCCCTGATTAAAAAGTGAAGAGATACAAATGTGTTTATAGCTTTGTCCATATAAGTAGAGATATATCCTTCTAAGTAATCATATACAACGCAGAAGGCAAAGAAAGGACAGATCATAATGCAGAAGACTTTTAAAAAGATAACAGAGGCTAGAAGCAATTTTTTAATTTTACTGTTTGCAGTAATTTTAGCAATTTTACTATTTGCAGTAGCATCAGAAATGTAAAATGCAGTTGATCCTCATGTGCAGATTCCATATTTACAAATTCGACCTATTCACCAAAATGTATTCATAATCCAAAAGCAGCAGTCTTGGCCCCTTCACACTCACTTATGGGCATGTGCCAGGTGGCAAGATTTTGACTGATCTGACTTGAGTATTCCAGCCTGAGGCCCAACAAAACAGAGCTCTGCCCTTTGCTTCAGCACCGTGTGATACACAGGGTCCCTATGCGGTCTGTCTGGGGCAGATTTTGCTCACTTTTGTACTCTTCCTTGGTGAATCCATTGTCAGACACCATCTCACGCTGTCAAAGTATGACCCAGTGCTCCTGCATAAAAGAGTCCTCTGAGCCACACAGAGAGGTTCAGTGTGGACTCCTGAAATCGTGGCCAATTTAAAAATCATAGTAGATGACACTGCTGTGATGTCGAAAGCCAAAGAGCTTTGTGCTCACTCTGTCCACAGTCAGGCCTGTGGTGAGCCTTTCTGAGCTAGTCTTTTGTTATAAAAGTGCTGCAGCTAATTTGTTGTAAGAAATCTATATTCACTGACCACCTATAAACAGAAGCAAGTGGTTTATCATTTACTTAGCGAATGTACATACATGGTGAGTCTTACCTGACAGGCCACTTGATCCAGTAATTTTATTCCTAGAGACTTTTCTCATATTTGTGTTCCCTTAGATGCGAAGGGAGTTCCTGGATCTTGGCCACTTTTTCATTCCTGAGACAATACTCGAGGGCTCATAGATGCATAGGTTTCCACCCGTAGTCAGCTGACTCCGGGCAGAAATGGCCAGGTGGAAGGGTCTGGCGGAGGAGCCAGGGTGGAGATGCCCTTCCAGGTCATCCCTGTGACCCACCTCTCAACCAGGCCCCACCTGCTGACAGCACCTTCAGCCAGGAACTGAGCAGCCCTTCAGCCGTGAGGAGCACAGTGACCCCACACCCAGCGCCTTCCAGAGCTGCTGCACGTCTGAGCATTCCAGACCCCAGCCTCACACCGGGGTATTCACTGCAGCGTTGCTTGTACATGTTTAAATGTCTAGTGCCCGTCAAAAAGGGAACAGCTGAGTTCATCAGACTCTGTGTGTGTATTGAAAAGAAGGAGACAGCACAGAAGCTACAGAGCACCGTCATTTCTTCCATAAACACTGCGCCAGTAGTCAGAGAACTTTCTCCAGGATACACAGGATGCTAGTGATCCTGGCTCATCCAGAGCAGACTGGAGCTGGAACGTACTGCTCACTGGTTGTGCTTGGTACTCTGCGTATGTTTTACCATAGTAAAAATATTCCTTGCTTTATAATCAAGAAAACTGGGAGACTTTGAAATTAAGTTAAATTTGTGTGTAGAGATTATGAGTATTACACTAAGCAAAATGATTGACTATCATAGTAATTGCATGTTGGACCCTGTACTCGGGACACTTTACAGACATCACCTGAGTTTTCCTGGGAAGCCTTCCTGGCGGCAGTGGGTAGTACTTTGCATGTTAGGAGATCGATTCAGAATGTAACCCAAGAACACACAGCTACTATGGAACTTTTAAGAAATTTCATGAGGCTCAAGGAATAACATCCAAGATATCCAACCTCCTACCATTAACATGTATAGATAGTCTTGTGTAGTATTGCACAGATACAAGGACAGCTGTTGCTTGACTCTAAATTTTATGTAAAAGGATTGTGACTTGTGTGAGTTTAAAATACCCTTTCGCAAGGTCTATGTTGTCTTTTGAAAATATTTTCATGCTTCTACATAAGGAGATAGTGGACTTAACTGACTACATAAATAAAATACGATTCTTCAGCAGATGGGAACATTTTAAATGTAGGTTATCTTTTATAGAAACTCCAAGTTAAGCCAGGCATAGTGGCTCGTGGCTGTAATCCCAGCGCTCAGAAGGCAGAGGCAGGAGGATTGCTGTGAGTTTGGGGCCTGCCTGAACTACACAGCGAGACCTTCTTTCAAAAAAGAAAAAAAATAATTCCAAGTTAACGGAAGGAAACATTGAGCTCCTCTCCTTTTGTGTTACATCTTTTAGATAAATCTGTCACTTCTGTCACTGTAAAGTCAGTAACGTTTTCCATTTTGTTTTATTTGGAGCAAGAATAAATTTCAAAGTTTTTAGTATTTAAGGGGTTGGTCTGACAGCTGATAATGGCTTACATGTTAATATAATTACGTGGCAGGTCCTGAAGTATCTTAATATGAAATCAGTTTACATCAAATTCAATTTATTGAGTTAGAAATTTGCCTGTTTAGGCCAACAAATCAGGGTTTGTGTTCACTGCTGACCAAATTTCTGTGTCTCCAGTGCTCTCCGGAAGTGAGAGAGACTTTGTTTTACCCAGGAAATGAACTATTAAAGAGCAGCAGGGGAAAAAAGCAGTCGGTAAATAGAATTATTGAGCAATGAATTTTGCTTCTGCAGAGTACTGGCGTGCACGATGCTGTATTTTTATCTGTGACTCGCATTTACTCGGCTCACCCAGTGGGCTTTGTTGTCCGTGGGAAGTAGCTCCTCTCCGAGGACAGGTAACGTTCAGAGAGGAGATGTAAGTGATCACAGCACATCCGCACTGTGGAGCTGACTGATCCACACCTCCCTGTCAGCCTTTCTTGCTCTTCTTTCAGACCCCAGTCACGTCTGTCGGTCAGTCCGTCTCTCAGTCTTAGAGTGTGGTTCTTCCATGTCTCACAGAATCACTGGACACGCCGAGGAGGGCTGCGCCTGCCTGTTCTGCTCATGTCTGGATCCGTAAGGTGCTCAAGGGCAAGTGCACCGCTCTTTTGAAGAGTGAATGTCCGGTGTCACTCTCCCTCAGTCGGGAAGAGCCCCCCGCCTCTGTCCAGGTGATCAGAGAAGACTCTGCACAGGACCAGGCGGTGGAGTGGCCGGCAGTGCTTCGCCTGGGCTCCGCGGGTGTGGCTGTCTCAGCTCAGCGGTCCTCACGCTCTCCCCTGGCACAAGCTGCCGTGGTTAGCACAGGGCGTGGTCTCCTGTGGGCAGCAGAACTCGGGGAGTGACCAGTGCCCAGTCACCATTCCACACAGAAAAATCACACTTCACCCCAGTTTTCCAAAAGAGATGAAACAAAAGAAGAGGTCGTGTATTAGGTCAGCTTAATATGTCTGAACAATGAAATCATCCACGCAAGGTTGAATGCGAGCCTTTCGCTTGCTCAGCACTGTGTCTGTGGGGTGACTACAGAAGTAGCTCCAGCGGCTCTGCTCTCACACAGCTGTGACGTTCCTGGGATGCAGGAGCAGCACTTTCACAGGTGACAAAGGTGAGGCCCAGACCGTCGGAGTAGCTCGCAGAGCCCCGCAGCCAGCGGGGTGCAGCAGGCGTTCAGCACAGTCTAGCGCACTGTCTGTTGATTTATGGAACTGGGGGTTCCCGCCCTCAGGGAGCTCCCCGCGAATCTGGAGCTTGCATTCCTGGGGCTGAGTGTGGGGAACGCGCGAACCTGCGCTTGGCCCCTCCCCAGCCACAGCCTCTCAGGTTTTTCCCAGCTCCGTTAGAATCGGGTCCCCTCTCGTGACCAGTACCACCAGCCAGTCCAGCTCCGTACCTTTGGGGAGCCGGCTCTCAGACGTCCTGCCCTCTGGGGTGTGCACTTGCTGGCTGGCTCCTGTCCTGCTGTGTGCAGTGGGGTCTGCAGATTTTACCAGATAGCTCAGTGTGCTGGTCCAGATGGGCACAGGAGGCCCGGTGCCCTTGCTTCTAACAGGAGGGTTGTCATTCTGATTTACTAGGAGTACTGTGGATTGTAGGAAGTCTAAGCTGACACTCTGTGCTCCTGTGGCAGCTGGGGTTCACACACTAGCTTCAAACCCAGCTCCCTGGGAAGGCAGACGGCGGGGAGGAGTGCACGCACAGAAATGGTGAGCTCTCCTGTCTTCAGGAAGAGTGCTCATGCATATTTCATACATAAATTGAGAAGGGTGATGGAGACCTCGTCTTTCCTGTGGCAGTCTTAACCAGATTGATGGAAGATTTATTGCCTAATTATACTTGTCATCCTGACATACATGTCATTAGTTCTGGAAAAGCGTGTTTGTCATCCCAGGAGTATGTCTGATTAATACCATCATTATCTAATATATATTTAAAGCCAAAGAGGATCATTGTCTCCAGGCACATATTACAGGGACCACAGACCTGGCAGAAGCACTTCCAGCTCTGGAGGCTGTGCCACCTGCACTGGAAAGACACAGACGAGGATGAAGGCGCGAGTCCTGCACCCTCCCTGGGTGGGATCTGTGAGGCAGTGTCATGGCTTCCGCTTCCGTTGAGTGAGAAAGGAAGTAACGGGACAGCCCAAGAGGGAGTGGTTCAGCGTAGTCGGACCCGAGCTGGTGTCCCTCAGCACCAGAGTCCACTGCAGCCTCCTCCCGTCCAGGGACAGGTTGAAGTTGGAGCTCAGAGTAGAGCTACCAGCTGCCTCCTTGGTGTGAGTGCTTCTTTGGCTGGTGGTCCAGGTGCGTGCTGGCTGCCAAGGGTGTCACTCTGGCGGGTTGCAGCCTCCCAGGTGATGCCCGTGGTCTGCAGGCAGCTGCTCAATGCCCTCAGACCCACTCGCCCTGTTCAGCTCCATGGTGCCTTCGGTGTGGGAGCCGAAAAGTGTTCTGTAATCCTCTGTGGCTGCCGCAGTCCCAGCGCACTGATTTATGTGCTCGTCAGTGACCATGTTTCCACCACAGATGTGCACATCAGAAAGGTTCTTAAACAGAAAAGGTGTGGTTCGCTGGCACGCTCAGACCCATCCCAGACCCATCCCAGACGTCTTCGAGTGTTGCACACAGCAGTGGCACACCTCTGCACATGTACGCCCAGTGACAGAGTACACGTGATTAAAAATCAGCTCTGTGAGAGAGATCTCATTTTTCTTAGCTCTTTCTGCAAAATTCACTTGGTACAGTTATTTACTTAAGTTGTGTGATGAGCTAGAATATTGAAGTATCAATTAGGGTCAACAATTAAGTCACTGAAAATAAAGTTGTGTAACCCCTGACTGCTGGGGGGCCCCTGCGCTTAGCCTCCCAGGCCAGCAGTGTGGCGAGTGCTGGCTACCGCTGGAAAGTCAGGGGAGGACACGGCTTCCACTGGGCTTCCTGGCAGAACCCACGGGCAGGCCAGGGCTTCTGGAGCCCAGCGTGAGGACTGTGCCTCGGGTGGCTGCAGGCACTGCAACACCCTGGGAGAACAAATATCAGAGCAGCAGCGGTGGGAAGAGGGGCCTTGCCTCCTGAGCTCCTGGGGGCGGGTGGTGGGTGGGGCCTCAACCCTGTGTGGTGCTCTCCAGGCTCTGGGGAACACTGGGGTCTGGCCCGAAAGGGTCCTTCAGCTCGAAGCCAGACCAGATCACTGGCCCTGACCGCTGAGAGGCAGAGACAATGTGAGTCACGGTTGTGATGAGCACAGAAGAGACTGCAGGGGCAGAGTGTGGCTTCTGGAAAGAGTTACGGACACAAGTCTAGCCTTGGTTCTCCACAGGTGGAGTGTGCCGCAGTCTGGCTTTGCAGTTTCTAACGTAAGCAGATGGTTTCTCCTGCCTTCCGGTACTCACGCTGGTCCTGCTTCAGATGCATAAAGCCTCTCTGAGCTGAGAGAGGGCCGCGTGACATGCTTGATGCCCTGTGGAGCTTTGCACAGGTGCTTCACAGAGTCCTGCTTTCCATACTAGTCTGCAAACAGTTTAAGTGTCAGTACTAACTTTTAGCCTTCTAACAGCTAGAGATCGCCGCAGTGAGAATGAATGTTTGCAGAGACGCTGAGGCGTGCCGTTTCTGCACTGTGCTGCTGCTCTGTCCACACCCTTGGGTGTGGGTCAGGTGCACAGGAGCTCAACCTCCTCCTCGGTGACGGCCACAGAAGACACAGCAAACTGCTCTGCTCCCAACGGGCCTTGAAAGTAGATGGCTGTAGTTCTCTTCTGTACCACAAATTTCCCCGTTTTGAGACTTAATAAAACCCTCTGTCTGGCCCAGAATGAGAGAGGCCACCTTTGGGCAGCGGCAGCCAGGGCAGGGGTTTGTGTGCCCTGTTGCCTACTGGCTCTTCTCCCAGCTCCTCAGCTCCTTCCAGGACTGTCGGTGGCATCTGGGGAGTCAAGCTGTCTGAGGCCTCCAGGAGTGACAAGTGGAAGCCCAGCTGGGAAAGCCCCTCCTTGGGCCTGCCTGCCGCCATAGTCAGCCCAGCTGGAGCAGAAGATGAGTTAGACTCCGCCTCCATCAGAGCAGAAAGTTGTGGGCTATGAAGATCTGATTACAAAACTGCTCGGCAGAATAAGTCAGCCGTGTCAGTACTGGTTACCCAGCGGCTCCTCTGACCAGAAAGTGAAATCTTGCCCATAGTTTGCTCTGCCTTGTGTTGCGTTTCGGCCTTAATGCAGTGCGTCCAGTGAGCCCGGCTTTGATTCCTGCTGGCTTGGTTCTGGCAGCAGTGTGTGGATCGTGGAAGGCCGAGGTGACAGGGAGGGGCAAGTCCCAGAATATAGGGCCTCTGCCATGTGAAATAGGAAAATGCTTGAGACTGCACCTCATAGCAGAGGCCCAGCTGGAAGCTCTGCACTCAGCTAACTCTCCTCTGAGAAGTCGGGCACAGGTGGCCCAGGGTTGGCTCAGCACGTCAGAGCTGTTGCACTGCCAGCATCTCTCTGAGCACCTTCGGCCCCTCCTGCAGTGCAGGGCAACTTGTCACTCCGTAGTGACAGAAGGGGTCTCCCCTCTGCTGTCTCATGCCAAGGCTCATGCTGGCTAGGATAAGGCCATGGAGGAGGCCAGGAGAGCTAGTGTTGGTGCTGTGGGCTTTTCCACGGAGGCCTCCTTGGCTGGCAGAGAGAATGGCACCAGGTGGTCAATCCACGGCCACTGCCAGTCATGTGCTTTTCCTCCTGTACAGTCACTGTACAGATCTGGCATTAAATGGGTGAAACCCTAGGCTCTCTGCCTTTTCCAGTGGACCCCTGACGTAGGAGCTCAATTTGTTCCCAAGGGCTGGTTGTGACTCAGACTGCTGAACGGAAGGCTCAGGCTGCTCTGCAAGCCTGCAGAGTCTCTCTCGGTGTCGTTAGAGAGACCTCAGCCCAGGATTTCTCAGCCCCACGTAAGAAACGATGTCGTCACATTCCTTCCGGAGCTCTTTATGGGGTAAATCGGTATTTGCAGCCATCTGAAGCACAAGTCTCCCGCCACAGTGCTTTTGGGGGCAGTCATGCCCCGGACAGGCTGCCTGAACGGCTTTTGGATGTTACGAGACTGACTTTCCAAGCAGAGCAGTAAGATCACAGCATGCTGTCGCAGTAGCTGTGTCTGACCTGACTTACCGGGAATGCCGGAAGAGACCTTCTTGCCCTCCTGTCTGATACCTCAGAAGTGGATTTCAGAACAGGTGCTTTGGGGAAAATAGCTGATAAGACTGACCTGTCGGGAAAGTCTGTGATTTGCTATAAGCTATAGTTTTAAGTCACTTTTTCAAGTGTTGAAAAATAACACTTCTAGCCAAAAAAATAAAAATCAAGTCTCAATCCTTTTTTCTGTTTTGTTTGTTTGTATCTTGGTTTTTGGTACCAGAGATCAAACTTGGCACCTGTGCTTGCAAGGCAGGCGCAGGGCCGCTGAGCTGCTCCCCGGCCCCCAGTCCCTTTGTGTACAGTCTTTGTGGAATCCCCTGTAAGACATGACCTGAAAGAGAAAGTGAAACTTAATGTCCATTTAAAGGCTGTTCTAGTGCCTTCCCCGCCCAGCACGTCCTGTCACTTCTGAGGCTCCTGAAGGTGGCTTCTGGGTCCTGGAGTGCCAGGCGTGGGCAGCTCAGCCCCTTCCTCCTCCACACATCTGTTTGGCTCTCAGATAGTATTACACCATCCCGGTGAATTTATCTGACTCAGAACAATGAAAACTTAGAAGACTATACTTGTTCCTGAAGCTGAGCACTTTAAGAATTATTTTTTAGATTCTCAACTATATTAAAGATCCATGTTATCTTAAATGCTCGCATTATTTTAATAAAGCACATAAAAGTATCAATGTAATCATGAAGTTCCTCAGGGTGAATTATTAAATCGCCATGAGATTAGCCAGGCTAACTTCCAAGATGATTAGAGTATACTATTTGTTGTTCTAAGCAATTACAGTTGTCAAATATAAATGTTCAGAGTACATTTTCATTAGCATGCTGTCTATGTCCAGCTACTTCTAGATGCTTTCTTGGTCTTTATACAGTACCATCATTCAATAAATGTTTAATGGAAAGGCTTATTAAAATTTTATTTATTATACTTAATGTGAAAGAGTGGAAATGAAGATAAACTAAGCTAAAGTCCTAGAGAAAATATAATTGAAATAGTTGGAGTTCAATTTAAATCAACTCTTTCTTAATACCAACCATATATGACCACAATTTGAGATATATTTGTGTTCAAATATATCATCTTGAGGAAAATGAGAGGGATATCTCATCTTGTCCTTCCTAGATCATTTCAAAAAGAGTATTTGAGATATAGGACACAGTTTAGATGTTGCCATTATTAGGTAAGAATGTGTGTTGTTATAGAAATTCCTATCAAGCACTGACAGTTCTTATCAGTGACTTTGTATACACTTGTAATCTCTGTAATCTATGAAAAATAATATAGCAAAATGTCCTTGATTCACCTACAGTTTGCAATAATTTTAATGTTTTAAAATATCTAACCATAATTAAACTTCCTATCATTGCGTGCAGGTAATATGGGAAACTGTGTATTTTTCTGAGAAAGTGATTAGATTGTCTTGCACAAAGCAAAATGCCATGTGCGGTGAGACGTGAGGTCACGTCCTGACTGCTGGTGCTCTGCCGGTGGGAGCACGGGGCAGGTGTGGCAGGACTGCTCCCTGTGCAGGCTCCACTGCCTGGTGCCTCCCTTCGACACGGGTGACACACTGTTACCATGAGAAGTCAGTGACTGTTACGTGTTCTGTCTCTCGCCTAGGCCATCAGTTGCAAAGGCCAGCACAGCATCTCCTACACGCTATCGAGAAACCAGACTGTGGTGGTGGAATACACGCACGACAAAGACACAGACATGTTCCAGGTATCAGCCGACTTTTCGTGGAAAATGTGTCACCCTGTTCCTTCACTATTACTGTATGTTGATGGTGAACAAAAACATCCGCATGGTGGTATTCGAGGATGACTAGGGGAAGAAATGAGGATAATATGAAATTATTACTACTTGACTTTAGGTAGATTTTTTAAAAAACTTAATTCTGAAAAGGTAAAAAATTATGAAGGCCATATTCTCACAGAGTAGTGCAATAAAAAGTAGGCATTAATAACCAGAATAGGGGCCAGGGATTTAGCTCAGTGGTTCCGGCACCTGTTTTGCAAGCGCAGGGGCCTGGGTTCGATCCCCAGTTAACCACGTACAATACTGGGCATGGAGACTCACGCTCAGCAGCAATCAGCACCACATACCACAGTGCCGGGCGTGGTGGCTCACGCCTGTCATCCCAGCACTCGGGAGGCAGAGGCAGGAGGATTGTGATGTGAGTTGGAGGCTGAGCTCAGGGCCAGCCTCAACCACAAAGCGAGACCCTGTCTCAAAAAAAAAAAAAAAACAGAATGTTTTAAAGCCAACATACTGAAAATACCTCTGAAATAACATGAGTCAGAGGAGACATCAGAAATACAGTTCCAAACCTGTCAGAAATGACCGTGGGAATCCCGTATGACAGGACTCTCACAACGTGGCCAGCAGGAAAGTGTGAAGATAGGTTCTTAAAATTTAAGAAGATAAAAAAAGTGAAACTAAAATCATTTATCTTGTAAAGGTCCTTTTTTAAAATGACAGTAATTACACTATAGATTAGGTTCAGAAAACCCAGAAACCCAAAAATATACCAAAAAAAAGCAAAAGACAGGAAATAAAACCCCCAACATCAATTAATGTGTTAAAGAGACTTTATCAATGTATAAAAAATTTGCTACTTTCAAATAACAGGAAATTAAAATTTAGGCTAATAAAGGTAAAAAGCAAACAATATAGAAGCAAGACACAGCATTCCTACATGGAGAGAAATTATCTAAGTTGAAAGAAATGTCAATAATGATGACAGATACTGACACAGTGTCATACACTATGCTGAAATGAGCCCTCAAGAGAGGAAGTGTTTAAAATGTAAAAACAAAGGAACAAAAAGTCCTGGGACACAATTTAAGTGACTCTGTAAGTCTTGGCATAGGGCATCATTAAGAGCAAATGAAGAAGTAGATTCTGCTTTATACAGTTTCTCTTCTTTCTGAATGTGAAAAACTAAAGGCAAACAAAGCAGTGACAGTCAGGCAACAAATTGAACAGAAAGAGGAATTATTCCTGTAATGTATTAATCACTTTTCCATACTTTGAGTGATCAAAAAAAATGCAGATCTCCAAAGGTGACTAGCCAATAAATATATAAAATAATTTTTAAATATCAAATCAGCAATAAATTCATTGTGTGTTGCATATACTAATTTTTAAAAACTATAAACAGCCGAATGTGATGTCGCATGCCTGTAATCCCAGCACTTAGGAGGCTGATATAAGAGGATCACATGGGTTCAAGGGTAGTTTAAATTTCATAGTGAGACCCTGTCTCAAAAAAAAGCTATATTTCTAGCAGTAGGTGAGAATAGATACTGAAAGATACACTTAAATACAAAACACCATGAAGCCAATAGTAAATATTAAGCAGAAAAAAAGGATTCTTCATTTTTATATGTATACACATAAACATAGTAGAGAAGTGAGATGAGAAAGAATTGTCCCAGCTCATATGTGCTATCTTCTGTAATACTGTAGCATGAGTCCTTAACCTGGACCATTTACATCAATTATTTCAGTTCTCAATTAAAAAAAAAATCTGGGGATTAACTGAGTTAATCCGGGGATTAACTCAGTGGTTCCAGTACCTGCCTTGCAAGTATGAGGGCCCAGGTTCAATCCCTGGTAACCACATACAACAATGTTGTGCATAGAGACTACCCTCCCAGCAATCAGAACCATGTACCACAGTGCCAGGTGTGGTGACCCACACCTGTAATCCCAGCACTCAGGAGGCAGAGGCAGGAGGACTGCTGGGAGTTCAGGGCTGAACTCAGGGCCAGCCTGAACTACAGATATGAGACCCTGTCTCAAAAATAAATTAATTAATTAAAATTTTAAAAATAAAAATCTATTATCATTTTTTAGACTTATCCTTAGTGATGATGAACTTCAGTATCTCAAAGTACCGAAAAGAACTAGTCTAAAGCAATGATGTGTATTTCCTCTTTCTCTCAAAAATTGAGAGAAATATCTGTTTCTCATCATATTTATTAAATTAAAAATTAATAACAAAGCCACATAAGTTATCCATCTTGGGAGAGCATTGTTTTAGGATCTCATAGAATTCCAGGTAGATTTAAGATTCAGATTTTTCTATAAATAAACTATTAGAAGAAAACACAGGGAGTGTATAACTTCAAGTAGGAAGAGCTTTCTGATTCTGAAACAGGACCCACAACCCATAAGAGATGACTGAGAAATTGTCTTAGATAGTTAAATTTCTGTGCAGCCAAACATCATAGAGAAAAAACAAAGGCAAATGGCAAGTAGAAGAAATATTTACAGTTTTGATTGCAAGAAGTTAGCGATCTCAAATATCCTAGAAATCAGGAAAAAAGATCTACCATTGAGTAAATAAGTCAGCGAAGGATTTGACAGTTGATCCAAAAAGGGGAAATAAATGGATCTTACAAATAAGAAAATACTATTTAGATATTATTTTTTTAAAAGAATATGAAGTAAAATCACAGGGAGTTCCTTGCTATAAGCAACTTGTTACTGTTTTAAACTCTGAGAAGTGATGATTTGAAAACAAATATGAAAACTTGCAATGCATACCTGCTGTGACTCCTCTCTAGTCTCTGTACAACTCTTCTCTTTCTAGAAATTTAGCCAGAGATGACCTTAGGTATAGGTGAAGTGAAGCAAATGAGACCATTTTGGTAACTTTGGAAACAGAGCAGCAAAGGCTTTTTGTACAGAATAGGAAAAGCTCCTATAAAGCTCCAGATACATTATTATATGGACTAAATATAACATTGTTAAATATGTTGAGTCTTGTCAGTATTTGATTCTATTAAGATTACTTGATGTTAAATGTTAATAAATAATGTATTATAGACATTAAGTATTACCATGTCAAATCAGTATAATTAAATGGTTTAAATAATGCTTAAGTGCATTAAAAATTTCCAGAAGGACACACAAGACCTTGATAACATGGTTACCTTGTCGGAAAGGGCAGTGTGTAGGCATAATTCACACTGCTTGGTTTCAAGACCACATGAAGGTGTTAGTGATTGCAAGAGAAAACAGAAGCGATCCTA
>PVIR01015924.1:0-37463 GCA_004026965.1 Petromus typicus
AACCACATAACAATACTGGGTGTGGAGACCCACACCCAGCAGCAACCAGTACCACATACCACAGTGCCGGGCGTGGTGGCTCACGCCTGTAATCCCAGCACTCGGGAGGCAGAGGCAGGAGGATTGTGATGTGAGTTTGAGGCTGAGCTCAGGGCCAGCCTAAACCACAAAAGCGAGACCCTGTCTCAAAAAAAAAAACCTAAAAAAAAAAAATGAGATTGAAAGTTCAAGTACCTCCTAAAAACATAGCAAGACTCTACTTGAAAATAAAGAAAAAGGCTGGGAATGTATGAACCCAGGCCCACAGTTTGAAGGCCCTGGGCTCAAACCCTTCCACACACCCATCCCAGTAACACAAAATTAAGCAACTAAACAGAAGTAACTCCTAAGATTTAAATACTGACACCAACTCCTTATCCTAAACTATAGTGAGAATATCTAGAAGGAAAGATCTCATCATAAAAGTACTACTCATAAAAATATTTTTAAAATAGCCAGGAAGGTTAAGGATAGAAAAATGTCAGTGTAACATAAAACAAAGGAACAAAGTAAATAAACACACTAGGATACTGAAATCTGAAATATAAATATAAAAATTCTAACTACCAATGAAATGAAACTCATCAGGAAATTCTTATTGTCAAAATGGTTTGTGCTCCTTTGAAAGAGGCACTGAACACTGAATGCAAGGTCTCTGCATTCAGCTCCATTCCCAGCCAGCCCTTTTACAATTTTTTATTTGTATTTTTTGAAGCAAAACATTTACTGGTACATTGTACATACACATTGGGTAACATTCATCACAGGAATTTGTACCCGTACATGATTTATCTTGCTGTTTCTTTTCCAGTTCCCCTCCCCACCCTTTGACAAATCTTGTCCTTATTTACAATAGTTTTACTTCCATTTTTCCTTCTATTCACTTTTGTCCCTTCTTGACTTTCCTCTTCTCTCCACTTCGTTACATTCATTCACATTTGAACATTTTCCAATATCTATTATACATACTTTTGGTTCTTCACACCAGAGAAACAATGGCAATATATAAACATTTGTGTCCGACTTATCTTAAGAGCATATTCTCAAAAACAAAAGCAGTGGAGCCAGGGATTTAGCTCAGTGGTTCCAGCACCTGTCTTGCAAGCGCAAGGGCAAGTGTTTGATCCCTACCCCCCAAACACATACAATACTGGGCGTGGAGAGTCACACCTAGTAGCAATCAACACCACATACCACAGTGCCGGGCATGGTGGCTCACGCCTGTAATCCCAGCACTCGGGAGGCAGAGGCAGGAGGATTGCTGTGATGTGAGTTTGAGGCTGAGCTCAGGGCCAGCCTGAACTACAAAGCAAGACCTTGTCTAAAAAAAAAAAAAAAAAAAAGAAGAAGTATGGTCTCAAGGTGCATCCACATAGACTTAGCTTAAGCTTATTATCCTTCTTTATGGAAAAGCAGTATTCCCACAATTATTTGAGACAAAATCAGGTTGCACAGACTGACATCAAACTTACGATCTTCCTGCTTCAGCCTCCCAGATCACTTAGGCTACAGGCATGCTCAGTGCAAAGACTATGGATTCAATTCCCAGTACTGAATGGGGGGATGCTAAAAGCAGATTTATTGCCTTTGGCCAGAAATATGCAAACTTATTTTAGAAATGAGATCCAGTAAATTCCTAAGTGTGGAAAAAAACAGGCTTATGTCTGGGCAAAATTCTCATATTAAAATTACAAACACAAGCTAAGATAAATTTCATTATGTGACAACAACATGATCTATTACTTACTTTATCTAAGGTGAGCATATAGAAATTAGTGATATCATGTTCTTGAGCATAACGGATTCGAGCTCTGCATTCTTCTTCGTCTATTAGCTCACCCACATATTCATTCACAAATTCACCCTAAAATAAGAAAAAACATCTACTTAATGAGAAAAGCACACAGATATTCGCATGGATTTAGAAATAAATGAAAATATCAGTTTCTCTAAATCAATTTATACAAACGTAACTATTTACTTTATGATGCCTCAACTACTTAATAATGAAAATGACTCCTCACCACAGCCCCTATCAGAAAAAGGAATAATCTAAGGACTAGAGATCCACCAGATCAGAAGATGACAAATAAACTAAAGCTTCCTCATGAAGGAGACATAGATACTCAATCACTGCAACTGCTCGAGGGTGAGAAAGTCTATTCCCTTACAGCTGTGTTCATCCTCGTTGGATGTCACCTTACATACTGGTCACTATGTTTCACAACACTGTCCCGGCTGTACTATATTCATCCTTCTCCTTTGCCTCAAGACTTTCATATCAAGCCTGCCTAAACCAAAGAGGATTGACCTTCAAAGGCAGAATATTCTCAAAGCCAAACTATTTTCAAGTTCTCAGAGTAATGGACTAACATGTTAGGTGATTTTTTCCCCATGTCTCCTCCTCTAGAATGTAAATTTCATGAAAGCAGGGCCAATGTCTCCTTTATTGATTACTGCATCTCCACACAATACCCACAATGCCCCAACACTAGGTGTGTAATGACACATGATTAAACAGGCCAATTACATTCACTGTCTTCCCAATAAAGAAATAGCAATTAAATTCTTCAAAAAGTGTAACCAGACCAAAGCTTATGTAAAATGTTAAACAAGATTCATAGAATACCAAGATTATACAATATTATCTATTAAAAACAGTACACATCTTGACAAGTTTCTAGTTAAAGGTTTTATTCCACTTTCACTGGAAAAGATGTGCTTGCCTTTCCTTCATGTTCCCTGAACCTGCTTCATTTTTTCTCCCCCAGACAAAGTCTCACTTTGTACTTCAGGCTGGCCCTGAGCTCACTATATAGCCCAGACTAGCTTTGAACTCTCAGCACTCCTCCTGCCTCTGCCTCCCGAGGGGTGGGATTACAAGCATGAGCCACCATGCCCAGCACTGTTGTATGTGGTTACTGGGGATCTAACTCAGGACCTTACATTTGCCAGGCAGATGCCAGAACCACTGAGCTAAATCCCTGGCCCCAAACCTACTTATTACCAGACTAAAATACTTTATCAAACTGTGATTTATATATTTATCATATGCTTATGATCACCTTTTAACTGTTCGTTTTATAATTTTCACAAAAGTTCTAGGAGGTGAGAGTCAATGTTTTCCTTCTTCTCCATTCTCCTACATAATGAACATGATCCATATAAAGAAAACCAAGAACCAAAGATCCTCTAGCATCTAATCTCTGAAACATATAGCATTAAATAAAAGTTAAGCCCTGAACTATGTTGTCTTCCTTCATGATAAATTTTCTCACATCCATCAA
Source organism: Petromus typicus (assembly GCA_004026965.1). Taxonomy (NCBI): domain Eukaryota; kingdom Metazoa; phylum Chordata; class Mammalia; order Rodentia; family Petromuridae; genus Petromus; species Petromus typicus. Next base: position 3,327 of record PVIR01015924.1, read on the forward strand.
AAGTAATCGTATTAACCAATGAAATTAAAACAATTTGGAAATGACAAAGAGTTTTCATCACCTTTTTAATATCTGTTTTTGTCCGTAGACCCCAGCCCCTCTGTAATGTACGGAAAATTTCCACTTCAGGATACTGGCGCTTGCTGAAACACTGGTTTTGACAGCGGCCTCCAGCAGGACATACTGTGGGATGACATTCATATAGCAGCATACGGTTGATGCACTCGGAATCTATCCCACAAGGGTTTTCATCAGTAGCTTTACAGTTGCAACGGGGAATTTCTGATAAGTCTGCAGTGAAGATCTGTACCCTGCCAATAGGGCGATTTACCTGGAGAACGACACAAAGTACTGCATATCAGGCAATGCAATGTAGGACAAGTCAGGACTTAAAAAAAGGCAAATTTCCTTACTTTGATGCACTGTGCCCCACATTACAATGAATGTAAGGAAATACGGTTTAGGCAGGTCAGTTAAAAATAAAATCTTACATGATATACAAAATATGAATCTCATCTAAACATGAAGAAACATAACTACAATCCCAGCTACTTGGGAGGCTGAGGCAGGAAGATTACAAGTGGGAGACAAGACCAGACAATTCAGTAAAACCCTGCCTACAAAATAAAAAGAGATGGAAACACAATGTAGCTCAGCACTAGAGACAGCGGCTGGCAAATGCAAGCCCCCTCCTGCAAAAAGAGTAAATTTCACAAAAAATTTTTAAAACATTACATGAAAGAATCAATTTCAAACCTAGTATGCCAAGTAAATGGTAAAATGAATTTTGTTATTGCCACATGGTGGTAACACATTGACTAAAACATAAGAATATTCACTTTTTTTCTTTTTTCAGAAAACAGTAACTGGGAACCCACTAAGCTACTTTATTATTTGAAACAGGGTCTCTGTAAGGTTTTGAGTTACCAGGGCTAAGCTCACAATTATGACCCTCCTGCCTCAGCCTCTCAGAATCCTAGAATTAGACACATGTATCATCATGCTCATTTGAATATCTACTATTCTTTTTGCTTTTTGACACAGAGTCTTGCTTTTCAGTTCAGTCTGCCTCGAACTTCTGCTGATCCTCCTGCCTCAGCCTCCGAGAATGCTGAAACTGTAAGCACCACACCCAGGGAGTATCTATTATTCTTATATGGCAATTTCATATTAGCATAAAAACATCCTGGAGTAATTTTGGATCCTCTATGTGAAGATAGTTTTAATAGCACAACAGTTTGAAATCCTTTATAAAAACCATAGCTATATCATCCATGCCACTTATGTAGTAGCAGGACTGATGTTGAAGAAAAAACCACAATGAAGGGCCGGAGATTTAGCTCAGTGGTTCCAGGCACCTGTCTTGCAAGCCCAAGGGCCAGGGTTCAATCCTGGTTAATGACATACCATACTGGGTGTGGAGACTCACACCCAGCGGCAATCAGTACCACATACCACAGTTCCCAGCAGGATGGCTCACATCTGTAATTCCAACCCTTGGGAGGCAGAAGCAGGAGGACTGCTGTGAGTTAGAGGCTGAGCTCACGGCCAGCCTGAACTACAAAAGTGAGACTCTGTCTCAAAAAAGAAAAAAAAAAAGGTCAAAGAACCAACACTACCTATGTATTTTTTATTCACTAAATTTTGATATGTAGATCCCAGCAATGATACAAAAGAAAAGGGTGAGCACATAGATTTTTGCACTGCCTCTTCTATTTGGTATTAATTCAGGGAGAAATAGTCATCAAAGACAGCACATCAACAAAATTTGACTAGAAACTGTGTGCTTTTGATAATTTACCTGGAAGAATATTCTAATAGTAATGTACACATTATAAAACTCTGCAACATCTTACACATGGTAGATATAATTTCTTTGCTATATCCCTCAAAATTATTTGTCATACTACAAGTCACACATTTTAGTCAATCCAAAAAAAATGTTATGTGGGAAGGGTTAGGACAATACTTGTCTCGTGTATGTGATGACCTTAGTACCAATAAATGAATAGGTAACCTGGCATAGTAGAGCATGAAAGTAGCCCCAGCACTGAGGAGGCTTATGCAAGAGGATCACTGTAATTAGTGCATATAATTAACAAAAGCAGCCAACCTGCCTCCACTTCTCCCTTTGTTTTAGGACAAGGTACTTGAGGCTTGCTTGCAACTTATGGGGTAGCCCAGGCTGGATACAAATTCTTAGCAATCCTTTCACTCCAGCCTCCTGAGTTCAAGGATTATAGGTGTATAACACTATACCAAGCTATTCTTTATATTTACCTTTCAACATTTAAACAATACAAGCCCAAGCATTTTTTTTTAAGAGATGTTATGACTACATGGTCCAATCTGTCTTCAAACTTCCATCTGGTTTACAAAGTAATGCAATTATAAAACCATGTACTATCAACCCTGGCACAATAAACCTAAGTTTAATAATTATACAATAAACCTGCAAATCTGCTTAGTAAAATTAAGTAGGTAGATTGAAGGACTACTTACTTATGGTAACTAATAGATTTTACATGCGAATTTGTGCAAAAGCATGTAATATTTGACACATGCAGGTTTTGATTTGACTGTGATAGACTCATGAAGCAGTTTGCACTGTTCCGTCGCCTTATAGCACTTTCTTGCCCATCCAGCAGTGTGCAACTGAATGATGAAGAACAGGGCTAAAAATCACGTATTATTAGAAGTGTACTATCTTAGGGCTACGTAACCAGCTTTCTAGAGCCAAATATAGCCTGCCAGCTGCACAGGTTTGCTCTACATCAACTAAAAAGGACATTATGTTCACTGCTAGATCTGTTCCTAGACCCCTCAATGTACAGATTAAATCTACAGATAACTTACTAGGGGGAAATACACTCCGCACATGCAAGTGGAAGCCATAAACATAATGAATCAGGTAAGTTGTAAAGACACAAACAGCTGAGTTCAGTTTCCCAAGACTGTAGGCTTCAAATAGGGAACTGGAACATCTACTCTGATCGGTATTTCTTTACTTGATCTCCTCATCTGTGAGGAAGGTACTCTTTCTTTCACTCTCCATATGTACATATGCAGTATGACCAAGACAGGAATATTTAAAATTTTTAAAACTTTATAAGGGATTAAAAAATGTATCACAGTGAAAGACACGTTGCCATTAATCAATCTCCTTCAGGACACTCGATCTTGCTTTAAATTTTACCTATCCAATCATGCTTCAAAAACACTTTTAGTGTTTTTTTTGTTTTTAAATCACATTCCCCTCTCCACTCCCCATGTACAAAAGCTTTGATTTTTCCTTTTATTTTTACTTTTTTTCTTGTTCCTTTTTTCCACTCTCCTCCCTATTCCCCTTACCAGTTCCCAATATCTATTACATATTTTAATCTTTATTTGTACTTTGAGTTTATCACTCCAGAGAAACAATGCAGTATTTAAACATGTGTCTGATTTATTTCACTTAAGAATATGCTCATTGCGGGGGCTGGGGATTTAGCTCAGTGGTTCTGGCGCCTGTCTTGCAAGCACAAGGACCCGGTTCCATCCCCGGTAACCACATACCCAGCAGCAATCAGTACCACATATCACAGTGCCAGGCATGGTGGCTCATGCCTGTAATCCCAGCACTCAGGAGGCAGAGGCAGGAGGATTGCTATGAGTTTGAAGCTGAGCTCAGGGCCAGCCTGAATTACAAAGCGAGACCCTGTCTCAAAAACAACCTAAAAATAAATAAATAAATAAATAAATAAAATTTTTAAAAATTAAAAAAAAAAAAAAAAAGAGTATGCTCACGGGGCTGGGGATTTAGTTCAGTGGTTCTGGAGCCTGCCCTGCAAGTGCAAGGGTCCAGGTTCGATCCCAGGTAACCACATAAAATGCAGGGTGTATACAGACTCATGCCCAGCAGCAATCAGTACCACATAACACATTGCCGGGTGTGGTGGCTCAAGCCTGTAATCCCAGCGCTCAGGAGGCAGAAGCAGGAGGATTGCTGTGAGTCTGAGGCTGAGCTCAGGGCTACCCTGAACTACAAAACATGATACCCTGTCTCAAACGGAATAAAAACAAAAGAATATGTTCATGGTTCATCCATTTAGATATAAATGTTTATTGCTCATCCTTCTTTATGGCACTGTAGTAGTTCATTATGGGAAAAACCACATCTTCATTATCCATTCATTGGTTGATGGCCAGTAGAGCCATTTCCAAGATTTAGAAACTAGGTGGCTATGAACATGGGCACAGATATATTGCTGTGCGAGGATGCTTTTAATTCTTTTGAATTCTACCATTCTTGACATATTGTGAAGCACTTCTCAGAAAGAAAAAAGAATGAAGGGACAAATGTATTCAATACAAGGGAGGGCTCTTGGAGGGAATTAATCCACTGGCTTGAATCAGTGGCAGTAAATGGATAATTGTCCTAGTGAGCAGGTACACAGGATCCAATCACTTTGATCTGTCTTTTCACTAATAAAAAAGTCTACAGATAGACCACATCTAGCCACTTGAATAATTATTGGCCAAATATAAGTATTAATACTACAAATAAGAATTTTTAAACTATTATAAAAATTTTTTTAATTAAAAGAAATTTATATTCACAAATAGTTTATCAATACTTAATACTCCAAATTACAACCTGGAAATCTTAAAACCACTCCATTGCTGGTACATAAAATATTCATTTAGAAATGCTGCCCCACCAAGTAGAAGCCATTTTGGCTTAAGACTGATTGATTCAGATGAAATTTTTGAGCCATGACTTATTTGCTTATGCATTTTCCAAAAAGAACAAACATACAGCTATATAGTTTTGCGTAAACATACTCGAGATAAGGAGGTGACAATTTTTTTCTGTAATAGGCCAGGAAGTTAAAATATCAGGATTTGCACATAAGCCATATGTCTCTCAAACATGCCTGACCTCAAACATATAATTAATACATGTAATATAATTCTTCCACTGTGGTACAAAGGTAGCCAGAAAAAAATACATAAATCAACAAAGATGGCTCTGACCCAATAGATTATTTACAGAAATTGAATATAAACATGTGTGATTAAATATTCTCTCCCCCCGACCAGTCATCACCAGCCCAATTATTTAAATACACAATGCCAAAAATTGGGCATTTTTATTAATTTTTATAAGATAGGAGGAATTACAAAAAGGACAATTTTATCAAACTTATTTGATACAAGAATCAGCTGGCTGAAATGATACCTGCCCAAGTAACACTTGGGATAGTCACAATGTAAACGAATGTGCTGCCCGAAAGATAAAGTAAACACATAACTAGTTAAAAACTGTCAGAACCATAACTCAAGATGGATATTGAGGCAGGAGGATGACAAATTCAGTGCCAGACTAGGAAACTTAACAAAAGCCTAACACAAATTAAAATAAAATTAAGAAAAATGGAATAAAATGGCTGTGGATGCACCTAAAGGTTAAGGCTTAGAACTGCCCTGCCATATTAAAATATTTTTAAAATTTTAAAAAAGTAACAACAAGCATTAGCTTATAGGCCTTAATATATTTAATAGATAGTTGACTGGATATAATCCATGAAGGACTTTGTGCCCCTGTGCTTTATATCTTTCCATGGAAACATAGTGTAGAATGAAGCAGAAGCTGAAAGTGTGGCAGACACCTGTAATCTCAGCCACTCAGAGTCAAAGAATCACGATTATCAAAAATTCAAGACAAGCCTTGCTAATTGAAAGCTATCCTGTCTCTAAATAAAATGGAAAGGGGCAGGGGATGTAGCTCATTTACAGTGCTTTTCTACAGAGGCTCAATCCTCAGAATGAGGGCAGTTTACACAGTAAGAATCAGCATAGAAACCCCAAGCTGAGATCATCTGCAGTCAGTTGTTTCCTCATTACCCAGGCTCACTGTAGTTGATAAGCTACTCTGAAATACCTACCTTGCTATTATCTAATAGCTAGGATTGCATAAATAGGACCACTTTGCTTTTCTTTCTTGTCCCTTTTTTTTCTGTTTTGAGATAAGGTCTGGCTTTGTAGCCCTGACTGGCTTACAACTCCTGGCGATCTTCCTGCCTCAGTCTCGTGGCGCTGGGATTACAAATGTGGGCTACCATGTGAAACTTCACTTCTCTGAAGCTACATTTTTATGTTATATCTTCACATCCATTTATCTCTTAAGTATATTCCCAGAGTCTGTTTAGAACTCACTATACAATCTTGATTCTCTGTAAGGATTGATATTTTATATCTTTATATAAGAATACATCATTTTATAATATAATTACCATGCTGGTAAATTAGACTCTTTTAAAACTTAATGTTCTTCCTTTTCCTGTAGGTTTTAACATTTTACTATTTCATCACTACTCAGTATTGCTCACCAATAATTTCCAACTACATATTCTTTCTTTAAAAAGCCTGAAATGATAAGAAAGTAGAAGAATCATGGTATATATAAGAACAATAAAATAGGGCCAGGGACTTAGCTCAGTGGTTCCAGCATCTGGTTTGCAAAATGCAAAGCCCCCAGTTCAATCCCCAATAACCACAATGCTGAACATGGTGACTGATGTCCCTCTGAAAATGACCACACACTACAATGATGGGCATGGTGGCTCTCTCCTATAATCCTAGCGCTCCAGAGGCAGAGGCAAAAAGGATTGCTGTGAGTCTCAGAATAGCCTGGGCTACATAGTGAGATCAGGGCCAGCCTGAAATACAGAAGTGAGACTCCATCTCAAAAAATAAATAAATAAATAAATAAATAAATAAAAATAAATTAGTGAACTAAAAAGCTACAATGTAATTTTCTTAGTGCATCGCCCAAAGTACTGTGTCATCTCTCATACAAGCATAGAAGACTAGTGACACGACTCTAGGCTTTTCTTACTAAGGTTACTACACTCCGGAAAAATCCAGAATATTCAAATTAAATCTGAATTATGGACAAACAAAAAGTATTTCACTAAAGTTATGTCCCATGCAATATATGGAACATATGCTCTAAAGAAATGGCATAGAAATTGATCAATAAGTAAATTATATACCTACGTTACATAAGTAAATACTTATGACTTCTGATACTCAGAAGCATTAGGGATATGAACAAAAAAAGAATTTCCCCAAATGTACTATCTACAAAAAGAAATAGGGTGCTCAGACAAATAATAAAAGGAAACCTGTAAGTGTTGATAAATGGTATTCTTTAATGTATTGAGATGCTGGAAGGTCAAAAACTAACTTATTTGATAGAAAAGGGTTTGTAGGGCAAGTGTAGTAACTAACCTAGCACTTAGGGGAGGGTGAGGAAGGAAGATTACGAACAACCATGAACTGAAGACAAGCCAGCACTACACAATGAGACTGTCTCAACAACAAAAAAAAAGGTAGGAGAGGTATAAAAGGCTTTTATGAGTACTTAAGTTTCTGAATTTGTCACTTTTACTTCTTTTAATCATTTATATGAATAACTTAAAAATACAAAAGGCCCTCTGGACCCAGTTGATATTGTAACTGTTTCATGACGGAATCTGAGGTACCTCCATTATTAATTTTTCCAACCTCGGAATTCCTAGTTATACTGTCACTTAAAATATATTCAGCACCAGCTATTATAAAACAGACTTACCATATATATTACCCACATTCCCTGAGGGCCATTTATCATTTTTCATCTTGGCCATTTGGTACTATTCACCATGAAGATGTTTACTGTAAATATAACTTAATTTATTTACATCACAGGATTGTTCTAGTCAGTAATAAAAATCACTGTTTCCATCCATCGCTAACATTTTGAAGTATGTCAGAAATAAAACTCTAATGCTTTTTTTTTTCTTTTAAGGTCTGTGTGGCTGCTTCCAATTCTGGGTAGAATAGGGGAAACTGAACATTCTATACTGTCTCTCAGACATGGCATCTCAAGTTTTTTCTCACCTTTATATGTTTGTAAGGTGGTGGCTTCTTGTCATTTTTTCTATCTTCCTGCAGCTGTCTTAGCTCTTTTTGTGCCTTTAACTCCTCAAATCTTGCTGCGGCTTCCTGAAGAGCTAAGAAAACAGTAAGGAAAAGTTACTAAAAAAATCTCTAGATGGAGTTATTTGCTTTTTGTCCCATTACATTAGATAAAATCTATGTTTCAGACAAAAAGTAACCAATACTAGACACACACAAACTAGGAATGTGGGCCTGGAATTTAGCTCAGTGGTTCCAGAGTCTGCCTTGCAAACTCAAGGACCTGAGTTCAATCTCTGATCTCCAATAACCACATACCATAATGCCAGGTGTATTGGCTCACACCTGTAATCCCAGCATTCGGGAGGCAGAAGCACAACAATTAGTCTCAATTCAAGGTTAGCCTGGGCTACACAGTGAGCCGGGCTTACTGATATAATGAACTCAAGCCCAACTTTAACTATGTATATAGTGAACTACAAAGTGAGGCCATATCCACCCCCCCCCCAAAAGAGAGAGAGAGAGAGATAGAGAAAAACACAGATATCATATCCTAACAAACCTCAGGAGTACAAGTGTGGTTCAGTGGAAGTCCCTGCCTCGCATATATAAAGGCACAAAAGTAGATACTGACAGAAAAAAAACACCAAAAAAATCTTTTCTCTTTAGTAAAGTCACCATGTTTAAGCCTAATTCTTTATTCAGTCTTTGACCTGTTTCCAGAAACATCTACCCTCGAGGGCCCTTAGCAGCATTTTTGCCATCTTTGGAAGGCATTCAAAGTGACTTCTCCTTGCCTATTCTCTAAAGTACGTGCCCCTACTCTTCTAATACTTATTCTGCAAAATACTGACTACAAGTTATAATTTTACACAGATCTAAATATCTAACATATTCAAATCCTGTGCTTTCATATCCTTAAGTCACTGTAGTATCTGAAAAAAAAATCCAGTAAGATTCACTTTGTTCCCCAAATAAAACAAAATGTTGTCATTAGTCTTGATCAAAGATCAAGCTTCCAGTTTTCCTTTTCTTCTTTTTTTTGACAGAGTCAAATTTTGCAGTTCAGGCTGGCCCTGACATCACTGTGTAGCCCAGGTGAGCCTCAAACTGACAGCAATCCTCCTGCTTCAGCCTCCTGAGTGCTGGAATTATAGACATGAGACACCATGCACAGCTCTTTAATTTTTGTAGTTTTACACACAGTCAACTGTTTAAAGACTACTCTACTTAGCACCTTTTCATTGTTACTACCTAGTAGAGCGTATCTGTTACATGTGATCTGCAAAACTGTCCTAAAATTCCTCCTTCTATTATACTGTTCTAAAAGATGCCTACCTTGTCTGTCTCCTCATGCTCACACAGAAGAATTGACAATTCTGTTACAGTGTTCTCCTCAGGATGCTCACGGTATTTTTTATCTGCAGCCTCTTAACTTCTAATAGTATAGACAACTTATGACTGACCAAAGTTCCTAACTCTACTCTAACAAAGTAACATCCCTTTATTTTCAGAAGGTCAGCCCAGTGTTCCCTTATCCCTCTGTTTAAACCACACCAAATATTTGGAAGCTGTTAACTCAACATGTCATAGTCTTGTGTTTTCTAGATATACTTAAAGATGTTCCTTCTTCACAGTCAATGTAGAGAATCAAGAATTTAGGTTCTGGAGCTCAATTATCAGAGTTAGATAAACTTCCTCTAAGACAAATGTGGTAACACATGCCAGTAAGCCCAGCACTTAAGAGGCTGAGAGAGGAGAACTGCTGCAGGCTTAGCTATACAATGAATTCAAGGCCAACCTTAACTATGTATATTGTGAAACCCTATCACAAAAAACAGCAATAAAAAAGAAATCTTCCTCTATTTTTTACAGGCAATTGGAACATAGGCAAATAATGCAACTTTTATAGCTTCAATTTTGTCATCTGCAAGATCAAAATGATAGCTATATTACAGGGTTACCATAAGGATACGGGAGAAACAAACACTAAACAAAATCTGTCCCAAAAAATGCTAACATATTATAATTATGGTTCATTGTGCAAAGTATCACTTTGGATAAGTGACCACTGACTTCCAAAACTCGATCAGTAGCGTGGCTATGTTTTCACTTGTTCAGCGTGGCAGGCTCGTCTGCCATAAGAGGCAACAAATGGTGTTCTGACTGCTGGTACTGATGTCAGACTCTCCTTCAAAACATGTTTCTATGCTGGGCATGGTAGTGAATGTTTGTACATCAGCTACTCAGGAAGCATAGATAGGAAGATTAAGAAAGTTGGAGGCCAGCCTGGCAAACAGAGTGAGATCTATTTCAAAACAGAAGAATTCTACTAGGCATGGTGATGCATGCCTATAATCCCAGCACTTGGCAGGTTAAGGCAAACAAATGCCATGAGTTCAAGGTCAACCTGTAGTAAACAACTCAATGGCAGACTTAATTGTGTAGGGAGAATTTGCCTTTAAAAAAAAATGTAATTTTAAAACATCTGGGTTCTGTAGTTAAATGTTAGAAGAGTCTTTCAGCAAGTGTCAGGCCCTGGGTCCAATTCCTAGTACATACCAGATGAAAAGCTCCCAAGAGGAAGCTAGCTAGCCTCTGAATTAGGTACAGAAGTGGGAAAATCCCTCATGCTTATGAGGTTCAGGCTGTACCTAAGTCTTCTCGTCAGCCTTGGACATAGCCAAGATGTTGATCAGTGGTTGATGAACATGTAAGATTGTAAGAGTCAACAACTAATCTCTTGTAGTATTAATAATGACAACCCATGTATTAGTACTGTGTATCACTATGGCATTTGTACTATGAATACTCCACATTTAAGTCAAGACACTCTAACAACTGAAAAAATATGAGGAAAATACAATCTTTGTTAAACTTCTTTTGGGGGGTTATTTTTGAAAGAATGTCTCACTTTGTCGTTCAGGCTGGCCCTGAGTTGAGTATGTAGCCTAGGCAAGCCTTAAACTCTTGGCAATCCTAGCTCTGAGTGCTGGTATTACAGCCATAAACCACGCCATGCATGGTGGTATGTGGTACTGACTGTGGATGGGCAAAAGTCACCACGCCCAGCACCATTTTATGTGGTTTCCGGAGATCAAACTCTGGACCTTGCCTTTGCAAGGCAGGCGCTGGAGACCCAAAGCTAAATCCCAGGCCTTTGAACTTGATTCTTATAGACATCAATCCCATTCTTTATTAAGGAACTTCCACTTACTTAAAAGCTTACCAGGAAATTTCATTTGTGAAAAATTTCTATTTTAGCACAGAGACAAACAACTGTGACTTTAATATTCAAATAGCAATAGGTGTACTGCCATTCAAAGGGCACCTGGTAGAACAGAATTAACCACTGAGGGAGTAAATACCAACTTCATGCTCTGTAGATTTCAATGTTTCAGAGCAATCTTTTCCCACTCTATCTTTTTTTTTTATTTTTGAGACAGGGTCTTCCTTTTTGTATTCAAGGCTGGCCCTGAGCTCAGCCTTGAACTCTCAACAATCCTCCTGACTCTGCCTCCCAGAGTGCTGGGATTACAAATGCTGAGATTATCAACATAAACCACCACACCCAGCACTGTGGAATGTGATTGCTGGTGGATGTGAGTTTCCACACCCAGCATTGTTGTGTGTGGTCACCAGGTATGACCTGGGCCCTTGAACTTGCAAGGCAGGCACTGAAAAACTGAGCTAAATCCCTGGCACTTCAACTCTATCTTTAAAAAAAAAAAAAAAAGACCATGACAGAAAGTTCATTATCCCTACTGGTGAAGGGGTAAAACTACCTTTGCTGATACCAAGGGAACATGATCTTGGGTCTACCTCTCCTTATTGGCTTTTGTTCGATCAGTTTATGAAAATTTAATTCCCTATGATTTTACTTGTTTTTACAATTTTGTTGAATATTATTTCCTCTCCCAAAATAATACATTAAAAAGTAATGCCTGAGAATGTGGGTGCAGTAATCCCAACACTTGAGATGCACAGGAGAAAAACTGGTTTGAGTTTGAGCCAGGGTAACACAGTAAGTTCAAGGCCAGTCTCAACTACAGAGTGAGACCTGTCTCAAAAAAACAAACAAAAACTATTTAGGGAACATTCAGCTTTCCTACATTTCAGACATTGGATAGCAAAGTAAAGTACTCTATAAAATAGTTCTAGGGCCGGGGATTAACTCAATGGTTGCGGCGCCTGTCTTGCAAGCACAAGGAACAGGGGTTTGGTAACCATATACAATACTGGGCATGGAGACTCATGTCCAGCAACAATCAGTACCACATACTACAGTGCCGGGCATGGTGGCTCACGCGCCTGGGCCTGTAATCGCAGCACTCGGGAGGCAGAAGCAGGCGGATTGCTGTGATATGAGTTTGAGGCTGAGCTCAGGGCCAGCCTGAACTACAAAGTGAGACCCTGTCTCAAATAAATACATAAATAAATAAAATAGTTCTAGATGTCCATTATTTGATGTGTTGCTGAGAAAATAGGACCTGTATAACAAAAAAGTAAAATAAAACAAAAAATTTCCTCAAAAAACTCCAGTTAAATAAAGGATTAGGTGCAAGAACTAGTTTTGTGGGTCAACTTCCCTGAAAAAACCTTATCATCAGCCACAAAACAAACCCAAAGGTTAGAACAGCTGCTGAATGGAGCATTATATGAATTTTAACCTGAGCAGACAGTTAGGTAACAAGGTCTCTGTTGGATTAAGAAATAAGTAAAATTAACGTTACCTTTTTTGTATGTCCCATCCACTCCTTTGCCCATCTTGTCCTTGCTGCTCACGTCCCCTTCCATGTAAGGAAAGACTCGAGCTTGATGAGTCCACAGATAGTCGTTAGACCCAAAGAAGAGGACAGGGAATTCACCCACATCATGTCTCATTTTATCAATGTTGGAAGGAACAGCTCGAGGATGGCAAATCTCAGCTGGCCACCACCTAGGAAAGGTGAAAACGAGAAATTTCTAGAAGGCTGCAATACTCTGAGAAAAATATCTCTTTTTAAAACAGAGATAAAGAATAGCAAAATGAAAGCATGGTGGTACACACTTAAAATCTATCCCTGCACACTCAGGAAAGCTGAGGCAAGAGTGTTGTATATTTAAATCTAGACATGGTAAGTTATCAAAATAAAATTTAAAAACGGACTGGGGAAAAAAACCACCAATAAAGAGAAGAGAAATCGTAAGTGTGGGAAAAGTTTTTGTCAACTATTCCTCAGACAAAGGATTATCAAAATTATCCTAAGAACTCAAAACACACACACAAAAAAAATCATACCCCCGCCCAATTTAAAGACCCAATCCAAAAATGGACATCTGAAATGAATAAACACTTCAGATGATGAGAAATAGCAAATAAATATATGAAAGAAATGTTCAAGATCACTAGTCATTTGAAAAATGCAAATTAAAACAAGAGATTTAATCTCACCCCAAACAGAATGGCTATCATGAAGAAATCAACCAATAATAAATGCTGAAGGGATGTGGGGGGAAAAGAATCCTTCTCCACTATTGGTGGGAGTGTATTTTGGTGGAAGCACCATGGAAATCAGTGTGGAGATTCATCAAAAAAACTAAAACTAGAGGGCAGAAGATTTAGCTCAGTGTTTCTGGCACTTGCTTTGCAAGTGCAAGGGCCTGGCCAGTTTGATACCTGTTAACCACATACAACAATGCCAGGTGTGGTGACTCACGCCCACCAGCAATCAGTACCACTTTCCACAGTGCCAGGCAAGGTGGTTCATGCTTGAAATCCCAGAACTATGGAAGCAGAGGCAGAAGGATTGCTTTGAGTTTGAGGCTGACCTCAAGGCCAGCCGGAACTATAATGCAAGACCTTGTCTCAAAAAAAAAAGAGGGAAAACAAAACAACAACATAAAAGCTAAAACTGGAGGCTCCATTTGACCCAGCAATTCCTTTTTGTAATTCTTTTTATATTTTTTTTCACAGGGTCTTGCTTGGTAGCTCAGGCTGGCCTTTAGCTCTCTGCGTAGCCCAGGCTAGCCTCGAATTCAAGCACTGTGGTATGTGGTTACCAGGGATTGAACTCAGGATCTTGTGCTTGCCAAGCAGATGCCAGAACCACTGAAGTAAATCCCTGGCCCCAACTTTGTAATTCTTCCTGAAGGAATTACACGTATCACAACACAGTGATATATGCATACCTATGTTTATAGTGGCACAGTTAGGAATAGGTAAATCTTAGAAGCAGGCCAGATGCCCATTAACCAATGAGTGGATGAAGATGTACTTTTCACATAATGGTATACTACTATTTCATAAAGAAGAATGAATTTGAGACATAGCTAAATGGATGCACTTATGCAGATGTTTAAACACCACATTTTTTCTCTGGTGTGATTAAAGCAAAAGTGAAAATAAGGCCCACAATGTATAAGATTTTGAGAAATGAGAAAAAATGTTCAAATGCAAAGTAGAACAGAGAAGGGGGAGGGAGAAAGGAAGAATGGGACAAGGAAAAAAGAGGAAATAGATGGAAAAAATGTAAACTAAGCTTTTGTATAAAGGGGGGATGGAGGAAAAAAGGTGGGTGTACAAATACAAATTCTTTATGAATTTTATCATTATGTACACCTAACATGTACCATTAAGTGCTTTGTTCTTAAAAAGAAGTAAAAGACTAGGGATGTAACACAGTCCAAACACCCTAGGTGCAATTCCCTGTATCATCCATTTAAAAAAAAAAGGGGGGAGGGGGGCCCACCACATTAACAACCATCCTACAGACACTTTAAAAAAAAAACAGGTAGAATGTACTAGAGTGTGAGAAAAACCGCTCATGTTTATTCATACACTCCTTTGGACTCCATTATTCTAATTCAAGGGTTCTGGTCAAAGTAAATAATTAGACATACATTTATCACTATAGTGTTCACTAAAAATCATAAGGATTAAAAAGTAGAAAATTATGAATGTTCAACATGAAGGAAATGGTAATAGCAGAAATGATAGACTAGACAATGAAATACAATTGTTCAAACCACTCAAAAATGGAAAATACCAAAGGAAGACACACATTAATATAATCACGTAAGGAAAATAAACCTGGATACTCCCACCAAGCTATTTTATTCCAGAGTTCCCTGAGAAGCTACAGTGTGTATCCAAAAGTACTGAAAAAATGAGCACAGTACAACAATGAGCTACGCACAAATTGGAATACAACATTAACAACAGTGACTGAGAAGGGAATGAACGATGAATGAAAAAAATGCAAGAAAATACATCAACTCTTCTTTATACCAAGGATGATAACATGAAAAACAAAACATTTATACCCGCTAAGCTTATACAGAAAGTAGATGAATGAAACAGTAAAAATTAATAATCACCACACTACTCTGCATATGGGGAGAAAATTGAATCAGACAAGGGCAAAATAGCCTCAACTGCACAACAGTGTTCTCTGATTTACTAATACATATATACACAAATGTTTATTTTATTCTTTTTGCTGTCAAGAAATATTCTGACATATAATACATTTACATAATTATGTCATATAGTGTGATAATTTCATACATGTGGACAGATCAAATGGAGGTAATTAGCATTTCCTTCTCTTTAAATATTCTTTTGTTATGTTCAATTACTTCACACTCCTCTCAGTTCTTCAGGAAATATCTAATAAATTGACATAACCTGCAGTCACTCTAACATACCATTTTCTAATACTTTAAAAATGAAAAAAAATTAAAAATCACACACATAAGATTTTTCTGTACATTCCAAGCATAATAAAGATATTTTTCTTTTTTTTTTTTTAAGCAAAAAGAAGATGTAAAACTATCAATTATAGGGCCAACTATCTGATGAGGATAGGCACTGCTGTATGCTGATACATTTGCAAGTAAACATCTTCCTTATTTGTGAGTTTATGGGTTTGCTCTTAATAGTGTATTACTGCTACAGTACATTTAGTTATTCCCACCGCATTTTAGTACTAGTATTACTACTTTTTTTTTTTTTTAAGATAGTGTCACACTTTGTTGTGCAGGTTGCCTTTGAACTTATTATAGCCTGGGCTATCCTCTCATCCAAGGTGATACTCTTGCTTTACTTCCAAAGTACTGGAATTATAGGCATGCACCACTAGTGCTTACCTTATTACTTGTATTACTGATGTAATTAATGGCAAATCATAGATTTTCTTTCTTGCAAGGCAAATTTAATTGGGTAGGAAAGGGCTATAGCTAATGAGGAGCATCATTTTACTTTTAACGTTAAGTACTATGCTAAGTATGGTCGTGCACACCTGTGCATCAAGCACTCTGGGAACCTGAAACAAGAGATCACACTTTCAGGCTTAGCGTAGTGAAAACCTATCTAAAAATTAAAAATCAATAACTACATAAAATACAAGTGTGGGGGGTGCTGGGCATATGGCTCAGTGTAAAGACGCTGGGTTTAATCTTCACCATAGGAAGAGGAGAAAAGTTAAGCAATGTATCTGAGAGAACTTAAGAAGCAGGATGGTAAAAGATAAACAAGTATCATAGCTTTCATGTTTACTCACCTATATCGTCCTACTTTTACCCATACAATCTCCCTGTAGTGTGGTTTTTTGCCTGCTTTGCAGTCATTGCAGTACCAGTTTCCTTCAGGGATATCAATGTTCAGGCATTCACGATGAAAAGCAGCAGGACAAGAATCACAGCACAGAAGGCTGCCTCCTGTAAGAATCACAAATGATATTCACAAACAAGGGCTTTTGCTCATTTCCTAACCAATTACTTATCTCTTTAACTGATGGTGCTACAGTTTAATAAATCATACGGAAAGATTTCCCTATAAGAATTATTGCCTTGGGGCTGGGGATTTAGCTCAGTGCTTTTGGCACCTGTCTTGCAGGTACGAAGTCCCTAGTTCCATCCCAGTAGCCATGTATAACAATAGCAGGCATGGTGAATCACGCTCACCAGCAATCAGTACCACAAACAAAAGTGCCTATAATCCCAGCACTCCAGAGGCAGAGGACTGCTGTTGAGTTTCAGCCTCATAATGAGCTCCGAGCCAGCCTAAACTACAAAGCAAGACCCTATCTCAAAAAAAAAGAATTATTGTTTTCCTGGTGTTCCTAACATCCCCTAAGTCAACAAAAGCACTGAAGTTAAAAAGTAAACATATACACATCTGCCTGTCAAATGCTAGGTCTTGATTTTGATCTCAGGTGGTGGGAAGAAAAAAATTAAACCTATTAAAATTATGTGTATACCTACACAAACACGAACATTTTTAAAGAATACAAAATAAAAGGACTATCTATGAAATGTAACAAGCATACTATAAAGAACACAAGTCAAAAATGCCAGATTGAGGCTAGAATTATAGCTTTTTAACCACAAGACCTCAGAGAATTCACTTTTCTTGCAAAGCTATAAATGGCTCAATGGTATATCCTTCAATGAATAATAATCATATCTGAGAATCAAATCAAATAAAATAGCACTGTCTGGTACATAAGTCATATCCCATATTGTTAGTCCCTTCCCTCTTATTTTCAATAGCTAACTTTTCAGAACTTCGCAGTTTCAGCAAGATAGTTACCCATTTTGCTGTGTTACCAAAAGATAAAAATAAGCCAGGGATAGAGGCAAATGCTTGTAAACCCAGCATTCGGGACTCTGAAGGAGGAGGATCATCTGAGTTTGATGGCAGCCTGGGACTACATGAGCTCAAGGCAAGCCTGTACTACAAAGGGAGACCTTGTCTTCCAAAACAAGAAAGAGATAAAAATGTGTAAGTCACAAGGTGAGAGACACTTCGCTACACATCTAATAATCAAAGCAAAGCAGGGTATTGGGACCCATGACTCCTTTACAGAATGCTACTTGTAAATGTGTAAGTCTGACTGTAATTAATATTTGAAGATATCCTCAACAACTGTAACAGCTGTAACTTTTATTGGTGATATAAATCAAGGCTACTACTGTATTGTGGTTTGTTGACTAAATTTCAGTTTAAATTTACCTTTTCATGGAAGTTTTTAGCATATTAATTTATACAGACACGACAGTTAGTTTTCACTTCTTAAAAACCTGTGCTGAAAACTACCTTGCAACCCAATTATCTGATTCTGAAAAGTTCATCATGAAGATAATAAAGATACAAGTAAGGATGATATCACTCCACTGTTCATATACAATATACAGGGAATTGAGCAGGTGTGATATGCAAGGATCTACCACTGAGCTACGTCCCCAATTCCAGAAAGATTTATATTTCAAGAATATAATATTTTCATATTTACCTTTTAGCCCAAAGAACAAAGCCTTAAAAAGGTGTACACCAAGTTCATCTTGGGCTTCTTTCACCTACTAAAATCTTTCCAAAAATTTCTGTCAAACTTTCCAATGATACCTTTTTGTTCCCTTAAATATTAGGATTTATATTCTTAAAAAGAAAAGGTATCATTCTCTCAGAAATGTATACTGAGCTCTTATTCAGAGCTAAGATCTCATTTGAGAAAAAAAAAAGTCTGGTGCTAAATATTTCAGAGACAAAAGCATACATTTGCAAGTGCACACTGAACTAGTTTTGTGCATGAATCTATCTTAGCACAGTATGTTAAAAGGGAGAGAGTCAGGGCAACCCACTTTCAGGTGCCGTTCTGTCGTTCTTCAACAGAAGCTTTCTTTTAATAAATTTTTCCTACTCTCAACCTCCAATGTTCCTGCAATACATCTATTTGAGAGAACACAAACTTGCATTTTGGATATTTGAGAGTTATATCTTTTCCCTTATATCACAGATTTAGGGGCCGGGGATTCAGCTCAGTGGTTCTGGCGCCTGCCTTGCAAGTACAAGGTCTCAGATTTGATCCCCAGTAACTACATACAGCAATGCTGGGCGTGGTGGCTCATGCCTGTGATCCCAGCACCTAGGAGGTAGAGGCAGGAGGACTGCTGAGTTCGAGGCTGAGTTTAGACAGCCTAAATTACAATGCGAGACCCTGTTTCAAAAACAACACCCCCGCCCAAAAAAACACATAGATTTGGAACTAAAACAAAAATAGAACCAGTCCTTCACCAGTATGACAAGTATTATTCCAGAGAACATACTGATAGTAATATTGCTGAATCAAAATCATGCAGGGTCCAAAGACTGAGTACAACAAAAAAGAGCTGTTCACAAAAATCAGATGCACCCAGAGAACTGGGGCCATTATCCTAAACGCATGTCCTCTGGATTCCAGGAAATGTCAAACCCCACATGACAAGACTACCACAGAGACAATCTCCTCCTGGGAAGGAAACCATGAGGAATCCAGAAATATGGCACCAAGACTGAGACCATGATAAACCAGACTCTACTTCCCACTAGCTAATCCTTAGAAACTGACCTCCTGTCTTTGCAGGTGGCCCATTTAAACCTTAGTATCACAGTGTACTCCCTCCAGCTACCTTTCCTATTTTGCCTTTAACTTTTCTAAATAAAGCTTTTTTTGTTAAAAAAAAAAAAAAAGTCACATAAATTCAGCTAAGTAAATGGCAGAATACTTCTTAATTTCTCTCTAAACCAAGTTATCGCAGGGTTAGTAGTAGGTTAATAGCTTGGTTGTCAGTGCAGTATAGTTTCCTTATATGATGCTTTCACAAAGTTGGCACACATGAAATGCTAGAAATATTTCATATATAAAATGGAACTTAAAATTTGGGCTTTCACATAATGAAATTTACAGGAAAAAATTAGGGACAGAAAAAGAATTAGTGAACAAAGGCCAATAGTAAGTGAAGTGGGGGAAATAGTGGAAAGCATATTAGTTTTGCAAAGAAGACAATATGAGACATAAATTAGAATATGAGGAAAATAATTAACAGGACGACTCTGGTAAATGCATCACAATAGGTCAGCAGGAAGTTATCTGGTGGAACAGAGATGAGCAGTACTGAAAACCAAATACTAATCTCTTTTGATACCACTATATAGCAAGAAGTCATGTCTTACCTTCTGAGCACACAAAACACCAGCTGACATTGACATGCTCATGATTCCGGCAGCCCCGCCTAGGGGTAAAGTGATTAGGACAGATGATACTATTAGATGCAAGGATCTTTGACCCTGCAGCTAGACAAAAATCATTTGCATGGTATGCCACAGGACAACGGACACAGCGCATCAGACGACCTAAATATATGAGAAGCAAGAAAGAAAACCAGGGAAGAGGAAAAAAAGAAGGTTAAATATAAGAACGTGAGTTATTCAGTCAAATTGCTAGCACTGAGAAAATGTATGAAACAGAAGTCAATGGATTTTTATTGATTTTTGATTTGGTGAAAGAGTCTCATTAAGTAGTCAAGATGGAATCTTAAATTCTTAATCCTCTTAGATTATCTTCCCAAATGCTTAGATTATATACCCTGCCAATACAAAGGTCTTTAAAACAATGGATTTAAAAAATGTAATCTACCATAGAAGCTAAGATGGGAGCTATGTCTAAGCCTCCAAAAAAGGAGTCAGATCCCATAGTTGTAAATGAGCAGTCTTCACCAAAGCAATGACTATTCAAACCATTGCTAGATTCCTGGGAAACTGAAATCAATCTCAAAATGAATGGTGTGGGCTAAGAGATATCATATTAAAATTTCCATGGTACTCAGAGACTTCTATCCCTCAAGTCCCAAACTATTCCCCTTCCCTGTACTGGGCACTGAATCCAGGGAGCTCTAATCTACATCCCCAGCTCAATTTGAAATGAGTATTGCCATGTTGCATAGGATGGCTTCGAACGTGTGATTCTCCTATTTTGGCCTCCTAAGAACTTGGGTAATAGATATATACAATAAAACTGAGTCCTCTGTGAATCTTTATCTTTCAGACAAACAAACCTTTCCACTTCTTTCAGATAAAATATATTCCCTAATATACTTCATGAGGTAAAAACCATTATGAATAGAGAAATAACAATTAAAAAGGAAACGGTTCAACTAGAATGCAATAGAACATTTTTTTCAAACTCTCACATAAAATCCAAATATTTAAAACTACCATATAACACCAAGATCCTTGGAACACAAAGTGGTGACTATTTATCTAATCTATTACTCTATTCTCCATATGCTACCACTCTACAGAACTAACAAAATAGACTGCATACACACAGATATTACAGGATACATTAGAAAGTATCTGTTGCCAATGAGAATGAGATACACATGAAAAACCAATACCTTTAGACGCTGTTACACTGGCTGGATTAGCAGCATGGCAGGTTATACAGATGTGGAGGGAGCACCGGAAACCCTTATTCTGCATCACAGTTGGTGGGTATTTCTGGACACATTCTTCATGGTAAAACTTTCCACACAAAGGTAGTAGGCATCTTTTAACATCTTCCCCACTCTGTTTACATACAAAACAGGTATGGATTCCTAGAGAGGGGAGTGTGGGGAGAAGCAACAAATAAACATTAATTCAATAATATACTCAAGGGCCCGGGATTTAGCTCAGTGGTTCCAACACCTGTCTTGCAAGCACAAGGACGTGGGTTCGATTTTCCCGTAACCACATACAATACTGAACGTGGAGACTCACACCCAGCAGCAATCGGTACCACATACCACAGTGCTGGGCATGGTGGCTCACGCCTGTAATCCCAGCACTCTGGAGGCAGAAGCAGGAGGATTGCTGTGATGTGAGTTTGAGGCTGAGCTCAGGGCTCAGAACTATCTCAAAAAAAAAAAAAAAAAGATACAGTTGGAAGGGCCAGGGATTTACCTCAGTGGTTCCAGTGTCTGCCTTGCAAGTGCAAGGGCCCGGGTTTGATCCCCAATAACCACATACAACAATGCCGGGCCTGATGAATCATACCCACTAGCAATCAGAATCACATACCACAGTGCTGGGTATGGTGGTTTATCTCTGTAGTCCTAGCACTTGGGAGGAAGAGATAGGATTGCTGTGAGTTGGGGGCTTCCCTGGGCTATAGGGTGAGTTCAGGGCCTGCCTGTCTCAAAATTAAAAAAAAAAAAAAAAAACAATCTACCCAAGTACTTAAACTAGTATATGATATGAGGAAGTTTAAAACAGATTCATCAGGTTGACAATATCTGAATCCAATGAACAATATGCACGTGTGTGTTTTGTGCAGGCACGTGTCCTCGCTTATCCACATGCAGAGAGACTGAAGCCAGGGAGCACTGAGCAACATTCTCAGCCTCTCTCTTTTTACTTTGAGCCAATATCTTGCTAATTTGCTCAAGCTGGCTATTAACTCAATCTTCTTCCTCAAAGTACTAAGTAGCTGAGATTACAGACATGCAGCCCAGGGAATAATCTTTGTATCACTGTAAAGTGACAAACTGATAACATATACTTACTGACATGATACAATAAGACATACACAAACATCTGCAAAGCATTATCAACAGAAAAAACAACCTCAAAATAAACCAGGCTCAAAATTCAATAGCATTACAAGTTAATAGAAAATGCAAAAGACAGAGAAAGAAGTTAAAGGAAATCTCAAGGATGTAAACAATCAAACCTAACAACCATTGTTTCAATTAATAAATGCCATAAAAAGAATAATGAGAGACATTATTGTTAAATGAAACTTTGAAGACTTACAAAGCTATATTATGCAGGGGCCGTTATAAAAAATATAATTTGGGGCCAGAAATTTAGCTCAGTGGTTCCAGCACCTGTCTTGCAAGTGCAAGGGCCGAGGTCCTCAGTAACCACATACAATACTGGGCGAGGAGACTCACGCCCAGCAGCAATCAGTATCACATACCACAGTGCCAGGCGTGGTGGCTCACGCCTGTAATCCCAGCACTCAGGAGGTAGAGGCAGGAGGATTGCTGGAAGTTTGAGGCTGAGCTCAGGGCCAGCCTGAACTAAAAAGCAAGACTCTGTCTCAAAAAAACCTAAAAGAAAAAAAGTTTTATTTATATATATATATACACACACACACACATATATATAGTATACTTATTTATATATTTTTATATATGTATATTTATATGTATATATTTATATAAATACACACATACACACACACACACACACATATATATATATATATATATATATATATAAAATTTGGCACTAAGGGTAGTCCCAGCCATGAATTTAAGGCAAATCCTGGCTACATAATGAATTCAAGGCCAGTCTCCACTATTTAGGAAGACTGTGTCTAAAAAAAAAAACAAAACACACTTTTTTTTTTTTTTTAAGGTTTTTTGAGACAGGGTCTCGCTGTGTGGTTCAGGCTGGCCCTGAGCTCAGCCTCCAACTCACATCACAGCAATCCTCCTGCCTCTGCCTCCCGAGTGCTGGGATTACAGGCGTGAGCCACCACGCCCGGCACTGTGGTGTGTGGTACTGGTTGCTGCTGGGTGTGGGTCTCCACACCCAGTATTGTTATGTGGTTACCGGGGAATTGAACCCGGGTCCTTGCGCTTGCAAGACAGGCGCCGGAACCACTGAACTAACTCCCCGGCCCCCAACAAAACACACTTTTGATCTTGATTCAACACACACTAAACACTAGCATTCTGGGAGGCTGACACAGGAAGAGCCTAAATTTTAGACCAGCCTGGGCAACTTAATGATATTCTGTCTCAAAGAAAAAAAATTAAAAGCAGATGGGCAGTTAGCTCAGTGTGAAGGTCCAGGTTGCATCTCTAGTACAACAAACACAAAAGAAAAAGTAGACAAACAAGAAAACCTACAAGTTGATATGGCAAAAAACATCATTGAGATAAATGAAAAAAAATTAGAAAATTTCTTAGATGGATCACACACAATAATTCTGATTTTGTTTCATTTGAGACAGGGTTTTGCTATGTAGTTCAGATTGGCCCTGAACTCACTATGCAGCTCAAGTTGGCCTCAAACTTCCCTCTGCCTCCTGAGTGTTGGGAATACAGGCATGTACCAACATACCCAGCCCAAACACAGAAATTATTGTATCCCTCGATATTTTATAAGTTCTATCAATCAGAAATTCTCTTAAAATACTTGAGGAAAAGCTGGGTATAGTGGTGCACCCCTATATTCTCAACACTTGGAAGAGAAGGAAGATTGTGCATAAGAGGCTAACCTGGACTACATAGTGAGATCCTGCCTCAAAATTATCAAAGCTAGGGGGACAGAGAGAGATTAAAACAAACAAATCAGTAGCAATTTTACAACAGTGTGTTTAAATGGGGATGGGAGGAACACTACTCTTCTGAGATACAAGGCAATTAGATGCAATGTGAAACAGCACAGGCTTGGGAAGAAAGCAGGTATGAATGGATACCCTACCACTGGACCCGCTATAAGAGAAGCTCATTCAAATCATCCATCTCTTCCTCAGACAATCAGCCAATAATTTTAGGAAAAATTTTAAATACATTTATAAATAAACTATGACTGCATGATTCTGAAGAACTGGCAGCAATTCCTTTTTTTTTTTTTTCTCCCAGTGCTCCAGAAATGTTGAGCTGCATCTTAACCACCTACCTAAATTCTAAGGCAGAATTGCATTACTTTGCCCAGACTAATCTCAAACTTACAATACTCTTGCCTCTGTCTCCCAAGCAACTAGGATTACAAGAAGTGCAAAAGTCCTGGGTTTAAACCCCAGTATCTGGGGAAAAAATCATTAGCATTTAATAAAAGTCAATGAAGAACTATCCAAATGAGTAGCCACAAATAATCAAATACTAGTAATGTATTTAATCAAGAAAATGAAATATGGGCTGGGGATTTAGCTCAGTGGTTCCAGCGCCTGTCTTCCAAGCGCAAGGACCAGGGTTCGATCCCTGGTAATCACATATCAATACTGAGTGTGGAGACTCACCCCCAGCAGCAATCAGTACCACACACCACAGTGCCAGGCGTGGTGGCTCACACCTGTAATCCCAGCACTTGGGAGGCAGAAGCAGGAGGATTGCTGTGGTGTGAGTTTGAGGCTGAGCTCAGGGCCAGCCTGAACTACAAAGTGAGACCTTGTCTCAAAAAAACAAAAAAAAGAAATATTCATATTCTCCGATCAACTATGCATTTCAATACAATGTCTATTTAAAAACAATGACATCATTTATTATATTATATGATCAATAATGAAATATCACCAGCCTAAACTGCATAGCGAGACCTGGTCTTAAACAAACAAAAAAATGTGGAAGGATTTTACTGACACTCTTCTGAGAATGTAAAATACTGCATCCCTTTAGAAAATAATTTGGCACCCTGTTAGAATGTTACACTACCACCAGCATATATCACTCAGTGCTTCTACTCTTACGATATCCAAAAGATGGGTCAGGCGTTTAGCTCAGTGGTTCTGATGCCTGCCCGGCAAGTGCAAGGTCCAGGGTTTGATCCCCAGTAACCATATACAACTCGGGCAAGGTGACTCACTCCAACCAACAATCAATTCCACATACCACAATGCCGGGAGTGGTGGCTCACGCCTGTAATCCCAGCACTCTGGGGCAGAGGCAGGAGGATGACTAAATTTGAGGCTGAGCTCAGGGCCAGCCTGAACTACAAAGTGAAACCCTGTCTCAAAAAATGATATCCAAGAGAAAGGAAAATAGTCCATAGAAATCTATATGGAGACTTGAATGTTCACAGCTGCTTTTTTTATAAGCCAAAAGTGGGAACAAGGCAAATGTCCATACATAGATGAACAGCTCCATGATCTATGGTAAATACAATATGTACTACAAAATACTAGTGAGCAACAAAAAGGAGTGAACTGTTAATATAAGCAATAACACTGACTCTCAAAATAATTACACTGATTTCTGATTTCCCAGGAATGTGTATATATACATCACAGATCATGTTTTATAAATACATGAATTTATCATATATCAGTTAATGCTCAAAACATTTTGTTTAAATTATGAACTGAACTCAGAGTCTCATACATTATAGCCAGACACACTACCACAGAGCTATATCCCTTTTAATCTTTTTTTTTTTGTACCAGGGATCAAACTCAGGACCTCACACTTGTGTGATAGGGATATGCCACTGGGGTAAATCCTCAGATCTTATTTAAACTTTTAAGATGGAGACCCCTTGTTAAGTTGCCCAGACTGGCATCAAAATTGCAAACCTCCTGCCTCAGCATACAGAGTACCTGGGTTTATAGTTAGGTGCCACCAAGCCCGGCTCAACAGAATTATTTTTAAGGAAGAGCCAGAATTACTGATAAACCCTACAACATGGATGAGTCTTAAAGGCATTATAATGCTGAATCAGATAAAAATAACTAAGGATTGTTTCATTTATATGAAATTCTAAAACTAAATAATTAGAAGACATATTATATGTAGGTATAAATTCCTTATGATAAATTATCATTATGTATATCTAAAATGTACCAATTAAATAAAAATGTGATAGGTATTATAAAATAGGAAGAAAATATTCAAAAGGAAAGGGGAACTGGTGGGAGGGCAAAGAAAGCAAAGAAAAAATTTCATAGTAAAAAGGAAAAAAAAGAAAGACACTTATATGTATGGGCATTATAGGGAGGGTAGGGAATGGGAAAAAATAAGAATCTTGATACATGTTATATAGGTACAAATTCTCACTCCTGACTGATCACAATGTTTTCCTAAAACATACCAATAAACTCAAGGGGAAAAAAACTAACTCTGAATGAACATGTTCTGAGAATATTACATCATGATTTAGTGAGACAAATATGAATTACTGACACAAAAGACAACCAGAAATATGAAAGAATAGAATAATGAAAACATGTACCTTCTCTATAGACACGTTTTCTAAATTTATAGGGTTAGACACACCATTTCTAATAATGATCAGAAGCCCAACAATCCAGCAGGCAAAATAACCCCATAAGTATCTTGTCCTCGAGTTTTTGCTCCCTCACTGTTGTTAGTGGCTGCAAGAAAATAAAATAACTATCCTCACTGAGCGGCACTTCAGTTTGATACAGCTTTGCGTACATGGACGTAAGCTTATTATACATTTCCCAGCGGAGCTACTCTCAAAATATACTCTACCTTCAATCAGAAACAAATACCTTTCCCAACATTCTCACAAGTGAAGAAAAACATTTTGGCTTCCTCTTGAGCTTTACAAATACATGGTACATTCCCATTTTGTTATTCTTTTATCTAGTCAGGATTATCCTCTTTCTGACTGTGGTCCACCATTATTCCCTTCCATGGGATAGAAATTTATTTCTCTAATTTTCCTCTCTTCTCACTCCCATCACCAACTTTTATTTTTTCATTTTTTAAGGAACTGAGGATCAAACTCAAGATCTTGTACTTACCAAGCTGCTGAAGGGCCACTGAGCTAAATCTCTGGCCCTTCCTCATCTACTTTTAAGTACTGGGGACTGAACCCAGGACATTCACATGGAGCTACATTTGAAGTTCTTCTCTTACTTTTCTTTATTTTGAAATATGGGGCATACAAGTCTCTAACCTGGCTTGGGCTGGGCTTGATATTGTGATCCCATTGCCTCAGCCTCTGAGAGTGCTGAGATTAGAGGTATACATCACCACAGCTAGGTATGGCAGCACGTGCCTATAACCCCAGCATGCGGAATGCTAAGGCAGGAATATTGCTTTGAGTTTGAGGGGAGACTGGATTACATAAAGAGTTGGAGACTAGCCTGAACTACACAGAGATCCTGTCTCAGAAAAGGAAAATCAACAACAACAAAACAACCCTATAGCCCTATAATGTCTAACTTTCCAATAAAATCAAAAATCTTGAAGAGAGCCAGGAATTTAGCTCAAGTGGTACTGCCCCAAACTTGCAAGTACGAGGACCCAAATTCAATCCCTGCTACTGGTAACTAGCGTCTTTTCACTCCACACTTTCCTGTGTCTGTCCTATGGGCTGATGACAATTAACTCACATGATACTTCTTACACAATGACTAGCTCACACTCCAATACCTCCTTAAAAGTGAGTATCCCCAGATAGTGGCACTGACTCTCTTCACTCCACAGACATGTTTTCTTTGAGCATGATTGACATCTAGGATTTCAATGACTTATGTACATAAGACCTATACTTTCAACTCTGATTTTCACTGCCTAAATGTTTTATCTACACATCATGCTGAATTTAAAAAAAACTTTCCTTAGTGCAACTTACAAAGTGCTTTATGGCTTGATCTCAGATAACAATTCCCATTTTCTGACTCAGTTATTATAATATAATATAATGTAGGAAAAATGCACCCTTCTTAAATGGATAGGTCAGGGTACTCATGAAGTTAACAAGCTGATACAATCAAGACATAGATTAGGAAATAAAAATATGGGCAGGGATGTAGCTCAGTGCCTGAAAAGTGCAGGACCCTGAGTTCAATCTCTGGTAACACAAAAGGTAAGAAGAAAAAAAAAATTACTAGTAACCCAGAAGCCTCGTATTACTATTTATGCTTAATAACTAAATTATGTTAACCTCTATACACACTGGCATACACTCCTCTCAATTATTTCACACACTTTCAATACTAGACCATGTGCCTTTGCTCTTCCCATATCAGTTTCTATTTCTCTCTAAACCCATATCGTCTACTAACATTAGTTTATCTTTTTCATACTGCACTTTTTTCTCTTATAACAAAGTCTAACACGTGTGTGTGTGTGTGTGTGTGTGTGTATAGATATAAGATAGATAGATATCTCACAGGCTGAAGTCAAACTTGTGATCCTCTTGCTTCTTATTTTATACTTTACCGGTATCTCCAAAAGAACACTCTCTGTGGTATAAACTGTGTATTATTCACTTGATGTATTTTTATGAGGGCAGGGGCCACACAGAATCTATGATTTTATATGTAGGAAGAACACCAGTAAAATAATGTCTTCAATATATTTTTTCCTCTGCACTAATTGCAACTCAAAATTTCTCAGAAAGAAGATCCTTCTGTGTATATTTTACCTGTGCGACATTCGTTGCAGATAAATTTTCCTCTTGGCATCTCAGTTAACCCAAGGCACTCCAGGTGGAAAGCCCCACAGCACTGAGCCTCACATAACAGCAGCTCACCCACTTTCTCACAGTTCTGTTAAGAGAAAGCAAACAGATTTGTACATAGAAAAAAAAATTTTTTTTCAAAAAGATCCCAAAAGGAAAGCCTTCATAAGGGTAAAGGTTAAGAAGGCTTTATAAAATCTTAAAATCCTATCATTCTTTGAACTAGTATTAAAAATTACTTCCCAGGTACTAGCCACCACAAGATCCCTGGTTGTTATAGTGAATTTCTTCTAGATATAGAAGGTACAAGCAAATACACAGGAAAGGTATCAAACAATAATTAAATTTTAATGTAGAGAATTTAAATAGGTACTCAGGCTACAGTGATTAGAGATAGCATCTCAGATTGAGCTATGAAGGACAAGACAGGCTTGTGATAAAGTGAAGAAGACAGAAAGTATAAAAGTTCATGGATATTTGAGAACAACAAGGAAAACAACAATCACTAAAGTAAAGTTACAAATGACAGAAAATATGAGGTAATAGTTCACGATTTTAAATTTTACTCTAATTGCAAAGGTGTAGCATATTAGAGCTTCATCATGGAAAACTGAAATCAGGTTTTCATTTGTCAAAAGATCCTCTAGCTTGTATGTGAAAAAACATTCAAGAATAAAAAGGCAAGACCAATAAAAGAAACCAAAAGGCTACTTTGAAGTAGTTTAAGCAAGCAAGCAAGGCTGACCAGCTGAACTTGAAGGATCACTTCCAAAAGACATATTATGACTGTCTGATGGCCATATATGGGTAGGATCACTTCAGAGAATTCACATTTGAAAGTAATCTTACCTAAGGCAAGTTATCATTTAAAACAAGGTATAAGAAAATGAAGATTTAATTATGAATAACTACAGTAAGGTTTATAAAAATACTGTGAATTCCCAATACTATTTATTTTTTATTACTCCCCATATTACTTTGTATCCCCATACCACAAAAATACTAAAATTGAAAAAAGTGCCAGAACCTTCCACAGATACTAAAGGATATGGATACTCAAAACATTTGCAGAAAATGGCACAGCATTTGCAACTAAGCTATGCACATCCTCATACACTTTAAATCATCTCTAGGTTACTCATTTCATACAATGTAAATATTAAAAATAATTATTATACTATATTGTTTAGGGAATAATGACATGAAAAAGTTTGTTCATGTTCAATTTACACCCATCACCTTGGGCCAAACTATTCACCATATGCTGAGAATTTGTCCTATTTCTTCAATTTACAATACATTGAATCTATGGGTGCAGAATCCATAAATAGCTGAACAAGAAGGCTAACTATACATACTGGATGGACAAGGCAAGGTAGGGGAAAGAGGAGTATGCAACTTTTCTTATAATTAAGAAATCAAAGAAAGAGAACAGATCTTAATCAGGTAAATGCATCAATGCTTAAACAAATGAGTAGTAAAACTTCAGGAAGAAAAGCCACAAAAGTAGCCTTCACTTGAGAAGGATCCCAGGGTTATAACCTGTAGGCTGAAGTATTATGAAATATCTGACTCTCCCACTATCTACTGTTGACATATAAAAGGTGAAAATTACCAAGTAGTACGTTCTGCTTTTATGTAAAGAGCGCCAATGACATCAATTTTCATATATACTAAGCAAAATTACCTTCATGGCTTTAATAGAAAACTGTTAGTATATAAATGGAAGAAATACTCCAAGCGAACTAAATGTTATAGACTAAATGTTACTTTAGTTGGTGGGACCATATTATCTTTAAGCAAGGACAGTTGAGAATGAAGGGGTTCTACAGATTATACCAGTACAACAAATATACACTTCAACTAGACAAGCCAGAATCAAGGTGCTTCTACCTTTAATTGTAAAATAATAAAAAAAATTATCCTCATATTGCTCAATAACTATCATAGCTTTGAGGACCGTTGAGGACTGATACTGTTTAGGCATTGGTCCAAATATTATCAAACACTGTATGTAACAGAGAAAATGAACAGGCAAAAAAAAAAAACACCTGGAGTGAAATCATGTAGATCACAATAACATATACTAGGCGTGGGACTTAATTAATTTTTAAAAAACCAAATATCAAATTATTTTATGTGAATTTTAATAATTTACATTGCTAAATTAAAGATTATAAAAGAACACATCCAAATTACCCACTTAAATGACAACTCCCAAAGTCAAACAGAGGCTCTTAATAAAGTGGGATCAGTTCTTACAGAAAATATAGTACAACGATTCACACTAAACCCAGCCCATGTTGGATTAAATTCAAGCTTTTGTTCATTATTATATGAAAGCTACTTAACCTTTCTGCAGTTTAAATTCATCTTTTTTTTTTTTTTTTTTTCCGTTTTCTCTTTTTTAATAAGGTAACTAGTTCTAAATATGGTGGCCTGGATGTCCCATAGAAAAAAGCAAAGGGGTGTTAACAGTATGTATAACAGCGTATTTACAGGGTAGTTCAGGCTAGCCCTGAATTCACTGAGTAGCCCAGGCTACCGTTGAACACACAGCAGTCCTCCTGCCTCTGCTTTCTGAGTGCTAAGATTACAAGCATGAGCCACCATGCCCAGCACTGTGCTATCTGGTATGAAGAATTGAATTCAGAAATCTGGGCTTGCCAAGATGATACCAAAACCACTGAGCTAAATCCCTGGTCCTCAACACATTTTTTTTTTAAAGTTATTTGACACAGGGTTTCACTTTGTTCAAGTTCATCATTTAAAACTGGAAATAAAATAGAATCCTATTGGACTACAATGACTGAACAATGATTTATAAAAGTTAAGAGTAAAACACAAAATATTGTATGTATACATATTGTAAGTATATATATTATATACATATATAATTATATATTATATAATTATATCTTATATATCATATTTAAATATAGCATATAGTATATATTTGAGTAATTACATATTATATCATATAAATATATTATATATAATAACGGAAAAACATAGGTGGTAAGTCTTTTAAAAATTAGAACTTTAGGGAACTGCAGATTTCACTGAGTGGTTCTGTCGCCTGCCTTGCAAGGCAAGGTCCCGAGTTCTCTCCCCGGTAACCACATACAACAATACCAGGTGTAGTGACTCATGCCCACCAACAATCAGTACCTCATACCACAACACCAGGCATGAGCCATCCCAGCATTCAGGAGGCGGAGGCAGGAGGACTGCTTTGAGTTTGAGGCTGGCCTGGGCTACATAATGAGTTCAGGGTCAAACAGAACTACAAAGACCCTGTCTCAAAAACAAAAAATCTTTATGGAGGGCCATGGATGGATCTGAATGATGCCATGCCTGCCTGGCAAGCACAAGGTCTCGAGGTTGATCCTTGTTTCTACCAAAAATATCTTTAGAAATGTAAAGATTCTGACACTGAGAGAAGTACGGGCCAAGAAAATTATGTGTCACTAAGTAAAAACTTTTATGTACCTCTCACCTCAGACCTACTGCAGAGTATATATATGCAGACTACAAAAGGCAAGTGACTCATCAACATTAAATTAATTCTATTTCTCTGTTTTGCCAAAGAGGACTTACATTCTTAGTGAAAACAACAGAACCATCAAAAATAAATTTTTTTCTAACCACTCTGACGTAAATAATATAGAGCTTCTATTAATGTAAGCAGGCAAACACTCTGTACCTGACAAACATTCTCCTTGAGTGCAGCTCCTCCACCTCGTTCACCTTGCATTCTTTTAGATGAAGACATTGCAGGATCGTGCTCAACACCCTCCTCAATATTGTCCTTAGGGCTTGCAAGTGTCCTGTGAGTCATCAGTTCTCCCTTGCAGAAAAAAAAATCCCCCATCTGCATTATTAATGTCTCTATCTGACCCCCTCCCTCTAGGCTGCTATTTGTCTAGACATCAAGCACTTACAGATGTTCAGCCAATCACGCGGGCGGACTGCATGCAATGTTAGTTCTAACCCTGCTGTGATTGGGCGGGTAGTGGGCGCCTCATGCCCTGCCACTAACTGCTCTGAGGCTGTTCCACTGGAACTTTTTGAGTTGTCCCACTTAAAGGTTTCACTAAGGAAGAGAAAACATTCTTAAGTTTATTTGATTATTTATGTCCTTCCAAGATCAGTGTTTCCTACATAATGCCCCTATAGGGCATTCTATTCCAAATGTCCTGGAAAGAAACACTCAGCATCATAATGTGTGATGCTGTTCTCACTGATTCTAATTCTCTTTCTTTATTTAACCTGATTTAGAAAATGAGATATGGCATGACTGACTGCACTGATGTGATACATGAAAAGGATTTTAAGTCTTTCGTCCTTAAAAGATGATGCTAATAAATACTGTCTTAAAATTAACCAATTTATACTCAAAAAAATTAGCAAATGAAATTTCCTCCTAATTGGAGCAGTATTAACTTTTAAAGGGCATTTTTGAAGTTTAGGCAGTCTCCAAGTTCCTTCACATTACATGATTACTTGACACTGCGCTCTTTGGTTAAAAACAAGTTCAATAATAACAATTATACATTTCACCTGACAGAGTGCAGGATGCGATCTTTTTAAAAAGCCATACCTACAGATGCAATGTGTGACTAATATGACTAGGATCAGGATCTCCTTCTACTTCAGGATTCTTTATACCTATTAGTCATTTCAACAGAATAAGTAAATGCAAGAGAGAGGGACATGGTCTCTACTAGGAAAGGCAGCTTGTCTTTGAAAGGTCAAATGATCAGGAACTGAGTAATACCTCTGGACATTCTTTTGATGAGTCGTCATTTTTCAATCTCTTATAATGCATCTTGGCAGTAATATGTCTCTGTCGTTTTCGCTTCCTTGGCTTCTCAAATATCTTGGCTGCACCTATGACAGGAAAACAGGTGTTACTAATGAATAGTCACATGCATACACAAGAACTCCTATGCTTAAATAAAGGGATCTTACAGTTATAATACATTATGTTTATTATAATTATTGGGGGTTTTTTCTTTTCTTTTTTTAATCAAACTTGTGACCTTGTCTTTGCAAGGCAGGCACTGTAACCACGGAGCTAAAAACCCTGCCAATTATTGTTTTTTTTTTTTTTAAGACAGGATCTCCAGGGCTGGGGAGTTAGCTCAGTGGTTCCGGCGCCTGTCTTGCAAGCGCAAGGGCCCTGGTTCGATTCCCCAGTATCCACATACAATACTGGGTGTGGAGACTCACGCCCAGCAGCA